>JBBBDQ010002182.1:0-181993 GCA_037127315.1 Ascarosepion bandense
TGCAAGGGATATTATACTGTCTGCTTGGGTCAGTGAGTGAGTCTAGCTAAGTTAATGTAAGACAGATGAAGACCAGCCTTCCCCATCCCCACAATTTTGGCCTTGTGCCGCATTTTTTGTAAATTTTTACAAAAATAAATAATTGCCGTGCAGTTGTTGTTCGACGTGGTTTTTGTCATTTTACGACTGCTCTGACCTCTGCTTTGTTTCAGCTTGGACTTTTTGTTGAAAATATTTTTTATTTGGACTGAATTTTTGTACACAAGAGACCTTTCTTTGTACCGATAAGTTTATTTTTATTTTATTTTTTGTTTTCTTGCTTTGTTGTTTTATTTTTATTTTGTTCTAGCTTTTTGTATTTTATTTTCGTATTTTTTGGCGGCCATATTTGTTTTTGTTTAGGTCGGCCGTTTTCTTTTTATTTTCTGTTTTCATTTTTCATTTAGTCTTAAGTGCCAGATTTATTTATATTTAAAAAAAAAAGAAAAAAAAAAATTTGTTAATAGTATCTTTTATTTTATTTGTTGACCAGAAACTGATCATTTAACTGTTTGTTTTCCTCCATTTGCCTTTTCAGCCCCTCCCCGTTTGCGAAGGTAGCCTTTAGGCAACTCTTTGCGTGTCCTATTTTTGTTACATATTTTAAATTCTTTTGTATTTTATTGTAATAAGTTTATTGGTTGTTTGTTAAACCTCTCAAGAGGTTAATTTCCTTTTTATTAAAAAAGGATATTGTTATTATATTTTGGCCGCTAAAGGCCAATCTGTTTGCTTTGATTTGTTTGCCTTTTTTCTGCATTGTCTGCAAGGTTAATTTGTATAAACCCCCCTCCATTCCCCCCCTTTTCCCCCCTCCCCATTCCCCTATTTAGTTACGGAGGAAAAAAAAATACTTTCCTGGTAATTTGGAATTGAAAAATGGCCGACTCAGGTCGGTCGTTTAAAAAGAAACTGAATTTTGACCCGCCCTTTAAGGGCCCGCCAGATAAAGATGAGGAAGCTTATCCCCCTCTTCCGAAAAATGTGTCCAAGAATATGGTGGCCGAGAAAGACCAGAAGACTTCAAGTACCGAAAAGAATAAGAATGACAATACGAAGGATGCTGAGGCCGGGGAATCGCCCTGTTGTTGGAAGTCCCCACCGAGTTGCATTATAAACATTGCGGAGTTTCTGGAGAGGGCTAAAGGTTTCGATCATCTTTTGAAAGATGACGGACTTTTGGAAAACCCCCAGGAATTACAAAAGTTTGAAAAAAGAATGGTGTCGGTCTTCGTGGTGGACAAGCGTACGCGCAAAATTTGTCGCTCCACGAAAGACACAGTGATTCGAACACTGGTGTCCCTAGGGGTTAAGCCCCAAAGAGTTATAAGAGGACCGGGTTTTCTCACGTGGGACGTACTGCTACCCTCACCTGAAGATTGCTTGGAAGTAGTGAGCAAGGAATTGATCACTAACGACCTAATAATCAGGACAATATATGAAGGCCGAAGGAGGACCACGGTAGCAGTATATGAGGTTCCTCCTCAGGTTGCCGGTGAACACCTGGCGTCCTATTTAAAGAAATATGGCCAAATATTGGCAGCCTCATCCGACAACCTGAACGGGGGATGGAGTTTTGATATATTGATGGATCAAGATGCCTTCGATTCCGTCCCCAACTGCTTGGACTATTGCGGCCGGAAAATGCCGGTCGTAGTGACCGGGCGAAAACCATCTTGCTGGAAGTGTGGGCAGATTGGTCACCTGTCCTCCTTCTGCCCAGAGAAGAAGGCCTCTGGTGCTCCGGCCGCTGGCGACCAAAATACCCCTAAGCCTGAAAATTGTAGTTCCGCAACGCCTGTAACGGGCCTAGTAGCGGCACGGTCCGGGGACTTAAAAACCCCGGATGGGTCTCGGCCCCCATCCTCTCAAACTCTGAAGCCTGCCACTGGTGTGGTTAAGGACAAAGACGACGGAGAATGGCGTGTCGTTACTAGAGGCAAAGGGAAGAGCCGAGCAGCGGGACCTCAGTCCCCTGAGGCCACTAGGGATGACACCAACAGTCCCACTCCCTCTGTCAGCAGTAAGGGCGATGTCCCGGCAGTTCACCAAGATGCTCCGTTAACGGAAATTCAAAAACAGGCGGAGCCCAGCTGGGATAAAATCAAAAAACTGAGAGAGCTCAAAAAGGCTCTAGAGTCAAGTAAGACCAAGAAATCATCAGCAGCGTCAGTGTCTGCCCCTACTTCTCCTCCACAAAAAAGAATTATGGCACCTCCTCCCATGACAAAATCCTTGACCCACACCCCTTCCAAAATGACCGTATTTAAAAAACCATCACCAGTCCCTTCAGCCCCTTCTCCTGTCCCTTCTTCAGTCCCTTCTCATGGTTTATCCCCAGCTAGTTCTACCCTTTCTTCCCCAAGTGTATCTGCTACCCCCACGCCAACACCGACTCCTTCTCAATCCCCGCTTAAAGATTCATTCAAGAGGCAAAGAAGCCCGGACACAATAAGCGGCAAAGAAAAAAAGAAGAAAAAAAAGCCTCCTTTTAATGTGGGGCAGGATGTTTGCCGTGTCTCCGAGGACACTGCCCAAAAGGCTATTAATCAATGTAAGAAGGTAAAAACATTGTGGAAATGCAAATGCATCAAAAACAAAGATGTTGAAGATCCACTTAACTTTCCAGAGGCAAAAAGACTTTTGACAGTGGTGAGATCTGGTGCAGGGTCGAGCCAGGTATGGAGTATGCTTGGAGAGGCCAATGACTCCATCCCGATGAGCCCTCCAATTGTGTACTTCACAAACGATGACCAGAGGAATTTGGATCAGTTTTGTTCTGGGAGGACCCCTATTTTTGTTCACCCTTCCCTTTACAGAGCTTTAAAATTAACATTCCCCCTGGATATTGGTGGCCTGTCCAATGATGGCACTATCAAGACTGAGATGGGCCAAGGCTCAATGGGACGGGCCGTCGGTATCCTGTCCCCTGAGATGTTTGGTACAGTGCCTCAACCCTAATCGGACTGATAATGGCTCTCTGGTTAGCTAGTATAAATGGCCGGGGCCTGAGATCAGAGTCACGCAGAGCGTGTCTCAGCCGTGATCTTCAGCGCCTCGGTGTGAATGTATGTTGTATACAGGAGACCCGGTTTTCAACTCGCGATCATGAGGATATACTGTCTAGGAGGTTCGCCCTCTATTCAGCATGTTTTGATGGACGCTCGAGAGGTGTTTCCTGGCTAGTGAGCAAGTCCTTGAATGCGGCGTGTACCCATGTCTTCGCAGATCCGGCAGGCAGACTTTGTGTGCTGGATGTTACTATAAAGGATAAGTCTCTTCGTCTCATTGGGGTTTATGCGCCCAATGTCCATGCGGAGCGTCCTGCTTTGTTTCGGCAGATCGAGCCGTTTTTGACGACATCTCGTCGGGTAGTTTTAGCGGGCGATTGGAATGCCGTCCTTGACCCCGATATAGATCGCATAGGGGAAAGATCGGGTACTAACAACCCGGATGTAAAAGCATTTCGGGACTTTATCGACAGGTTCGATCTTGTCGATAAGTACCGAAATGAACACCCCCGGGATATAGTATGGACTTGGACTAATAGGGGCAGCTCGGCTACGGTGGTGCGTGCTAGCTTCGTCGACCGAGTCTTAGTGAGGAGAGTCGATGTAGGGCTCTTAGGTTGTCCAAGTTTTCATTCGATAGTTTACTCGGATCATAGGCTCGTCCGGGTTCGCGTAAACTTAGATAAGCCTAGGATTAAATTGGCTGGTTACTGGAAATTGAACTGTTCATTGTTTGAAGAGCAAGATTTCCAGGACCAGTTGAAACTAACGATAAAGCGGGAATTGACGGGGGCTGTGGTTGGGAATAAGTGGTGGGGATCCTTGAAATCCAATATTAGATCGTTTGCTGCTGAATATAGCCGTCGACTCAATCTAGAAAGATTAGCAGCACAAACGGCAGTAGAAGCCAAAGTTGATCGGGCTATCAAATCCCGTGTTAGTGGGGACGTAGCCTTAGCTAGGGCGGAGCAGGCCTCCTTGCTTATCAAGAAGGACCAAGCTCTGGTAGTTAGGGCTAGGTTAAAGAGAATGTCTCCTGAGGCAACGAACATGGCCGCAGAATTGCGTGCAGAGGAATTGAGAAATGCTAGCAAAAGGCATATCGCAAGCGTCACATTGCCGGATGGGAGAACCGTGACTACAAACGCGGGCATAGTTGAGGCTTTTCGTGACTATTTTCAGGATCTGTTCACCAGGGAGCCCGGTCTGAGCACTGCTCAGTTCGATGCCTATTTGGCCGACTTCCCCCGCCTCGAGGCGGCTGAAGCGGCTGGGTGCGAGGGTCCCGTTACAGAGGCTGAGATTTGGGAGGCGCTCAAGCTGGTTGGCCGGGACAAGTCTCCGGGATTGGATGGTCTTCCTTACGAACTGTACTTGAGGCAGTCGCCCGTTCTTGTTCCCTTGCTGGCACTGATTTTCAACAACTGGATGAGGCAGGGGTCTATACCCCAACGCTTCACCAGGGGTGTGATCAAGTTGCTGCGCAAAAGCAAGGACGGTGGGGATTCGATAGATAACTTCAGGCCTTTGACGATGTTAAATACAGAGTTGAAGATTTTAGCCAAGATCTTAGCCAGCCGTTTGCAGGCTGTCCTCTCTAGTCTGATTGGCCCCGAGCAGACTTGTGCTGTGAAGGGTAGGACTATTCAGGACAACCTTCATTTGGTACGCTTGATCATTGAGAAAGTCGACACGGAAGCCGCGCTGATCAATTTAGATCAGTCCAAGGCGTTCGATAGGGTTGACCATCGTTTTCTCGAGTCTGTCCTTTCCGCTGCCGGTTTCGGGCCGAATTTTCGCTCCTGGATCCGACTTCTGTACGCGTCCCCCGGTGCGCTGGTGGAAGTGAATGGAGTACGATCGGAACCTTTTCTATTGACTCGCTCTATTCGTCAAGGTTGTCCGCTCTCGCCTTTGCTCTACGTTCTTGCGTTGGAGCCTTTCCTTCGCAAGTTAAAGGCGAATCCGGTCCTTCGCGGGATTACATTACCTGGTGCTACCACCTCGGCCAGGTATTCTGCCTATGCTGACGACGTTTCGGCTCTTGTGTCGAGCAGAGCCGAGATTGACGAAGTCAGCAAGGAAATCAGAGGGTATGAGACGGTGACAGGGGCCAAGATCAACCGCGATAAGTCTGTTGGCTTGCGGTTGGGCGCGTGGAAGGGAGTTTCTCTTCCCGGGCCTTTCCACTGGACGGACGGGCCGGTCAAGATTCTCGGCGTCTGGTTCGGTCCTGATCTCCAGTTGGAAATGAATTGGTCGGAGGTACAAGAGAAGGCAGAGGCTGCAGTTCGTCTGTGGTCTCTGAGGAAGCTTTCCTTAAAGGGGAGGGCGGAAGTATGTGTTTCACACATCTACCCGATTCTCCTTTACCGACTCTCTGTGCTTCCACTCCCGTGTGCCATATTAATGACATTAGTCAGGGTCTTGTACTCCTTCCTCTGGGGAGAAGGCAAGGCTCCTAAGGTGTGTCGCGAGATCTGTAGCCTCCATCCTTCTGAGGGCGGTCTGGGAATGCCAAGCGTTGAGATTCGTCAACATACGCTTCGCATTGCCTTCCTAGACCGAATGTGTTCGCAAGTGGATGAGAATGGTGAATTCTGGAAGGAAGATGCCCGCAAAAGCTTCCCATCCCTAAGAAGTGTGCATTCGTGCGAGGAAGAGGCCGGCCGTTTACCTCGAGGCGAATGCTCCTTCTATCGTGAATGCCGGCGAGCACTCAGTTTTCTCTTACGGGCGACAGATGGCCTCTCTGGCGTCCAGGCGTTGTCCCTTCGGGCATTATATCGGGTGCTAGTGAGGGGGGCCGTTCGGGATGATCTGATTGACGAGCTCGGTTTGACGAAGCAGGAGGCGCGCTCCATATGGCCTTGGGCGCCCGGGTTGAAATGCCTCACAAACAACGAGGCATCCCTCACCTGGCTGGTGATACGAAAGGCTGTCTGGGTCGGCAAGAAGCTTAAAGCAGCGGGTTTGGTTGTTTCGCCAAACTGCTTTCGCTGCGGTGGGTCGGTGGTCGAGACTTTGTCTCACGCCTTCTTTCATTGCAGTGTCGTAGTACCGTTGTGTAAGTGGCTTGAAGACTTCATGGTTCGCATGCTGCGTGGAAAGTTCTTTGTCCTGGAAGTCGCTTCTGTTTGTAGCAATGTGGTGCCGTCGTTGACTAGGGCTGAGCATTATGTGTTCGTATGCTTACTGGGTGTTATGCGAGTCGTGATTTGGACGACGCGACAGAAGGAATTCTATGGGGACGAGAAGTTTTCCTCTTCCCAACTGATTTTGTTTTTTTAAGCCTCAGCTGAAAGTCAAAATTAGGACGGAAAGGCGACGACTCCCCCCATCAGAATTTGGCAAAAGGTGGGTAAATCGTGCGCGAATCTGTCGAGTGAAAGGAGCTGATTTGGAGTGGCATTTTGATGACGGTTAGGCATCAGGATATTGGGGATCCTGGGCTAAACATTTTCAACCCCTCCCGAAAGTAGGATAGTTTAGTTAATTTGTCTTTTTATGTTTTAATGATGGTTAAACTTAGCTAGGGTATGCATGGGCATTGGCCCCACTTTTTATTTTTTTGTGCCCTCTCTTTTTTGGTTTAATTCCCCAGCCCTTCCCCACTTTTTAGGTGATTAGAGATAACAGTTCCCTGGTAGAGGCGGGGCATCTTTCGTTTCGAGTGTGTTTATTTTCGTATTTGTTATTGTGTTTGTGTGTGTGCGTGGTTGTGTGTATGACTGTTTGAGATCTGCCAGCCCCGCTAAAATTTCGCCCAGCTAACTGATGTTTCTGTCACGGATAGAGATTGTGGGGGGTTTAATACTAACATCAATTTTGTTTAGTTTTTTGTATATATTTTCATTCGTTGTATAAAAATCATTGGGGTTTGCAATTTTAAGTGTTATTTCCCCCACCCCCCACAGACAAATTGTACATACGGGTTTAGTTAGACTTTCATAGAGTGTATTGAGGCATTGTGGTGCTCGTAGTAAGAATGGTACGTAAGATTGTGATGTTTTGGTGTAAGGGATATTATACTGTCTGCTTGGGTCAGTGAGTGAGTCTAGCTAAGTTAATATAAGACAGATGAAAACCAGCCTTCCCCATCCCCACAATTTGGGCCTTGTGCCGCATTTTTTGTAAATTTTTACAAAAATAAATAAATGCCGTGTAGTTGTTTAATGTAAATTTTACATTTTATACTGATGTGCGTTGTGGTGTTGTGGATATCACCTTGGAATGAGAAATCGGAAAGCCGAGTTCAATTTCTAGTTAAATTCGTTGCTTTCACTTACGTGCAAATACTCTTGCGAGAAATATTAATCCGTCTATTCCTTCCAGCTATGGGTGAAATAACAGGACAAACTGGGTTCTATAGCCATGGTTGGTGAGCATTGTATCACAGAATGTAATGACAACCTACTATGGGAAAATCTGCCCAGTTAGTTATGTCTTCAAAGAGACATGATCGCCGAAGCGTGTATCACAAATGGAACTAAACTGTCTGATACCATGATTACTGTAAAAATATAATACAAGGCTGAATATATATAGTAATAATGAAATTTAAATCTTTCAAGCAAAATCATACATATTTTACACACTCGTTGACTGAATGACATTCTTTCTTTCAAAAGTCCCAAATGGTAATAACAACTGAAGATTATATAGACTTGTAATATAACCTAAATAGAGGCAAGGTGGAGGAATGGATAGTGGCTCGGATTATAAAAGCAAACAACGTTTAATTGGCAATTGATTTCAACTTTATGAAATGGTAAGGATTTTTATAATTGATTCACATATATTAATAATTTTGTTAATGTTTATGAATAAATATTGTTTACAAATTTATTCTTTTATAAATTGCTAAATGAGAAATATTGCTGTACATTAGTTTCAAATGTATTAATTTTTAAGATGTTGTAAATATGAAAATATATTTGTAATATAAACAATCTGATAAAGTGTCTAATATTTTTGTTGCAAATTTGCAAGAACAAAAATATGTTAATTCACTTTCATATTTAGGTTCTATTACAATTCTGAACACCAGATTTTAAAAGAACAAGAATTGACAAAGACAAAGTTAGTGAAAACAACATTTGCGTCAATGGAAAAACAATCCTTCCGGCACTTTGACCATTGTACCTGCAACATTTAAAGTTGACGGCTGATTTTCATTTTACACTTCTATATTAAATTCTTCAGTCAACTAAATTTCATAAAAGCATAGAAAATAAACAATATATGTAAATTATTGGTGACTGCATATTTTGTGTAAGTTGACTTCATGTAAGATGAAACAAATGAATTTAACTTCAGAAAACAAAACATTCTGTGCATATAAAACAACCAGTTGCCAAAATAGCATGATTTTTAACATCTTACAAAAGAATTACCTGCGTATAGCGCATCCCTCTATTTTCCGCATAAAACATTGAGTACTTACGGTATATAAAGTTAAAGATATTTTTTAAAAGAAAAAATCCTAATTTATCAATTGTTGTGCTTATGGTATTCTTTATTTCATCAAGGATTTTAAAATTTCTTGAACACTTTTTAGATTTTCGGATGACATGAAGAAAGTACTGTTGAAGTCCATGACCTTGTTGAGAGTCCACAGGCTACTGTGTCGAAAATATTGCTAATTTACAATGGAGACAAATCAAGCTGTTTCCCCTTTCTTCTTCTGCTCAAATAGCCTTAGCTCCAAACTCCAATCATGGACTTCTTCTCAATCTTTCTCTGAAGGTTAGAAATGCCTTCAGCAACTTTTTTACACATGCAAATTTTATTTTTGGCAAACGCAGCCTGTTTTTTTTTTTTTTTTTTGCAAAGAGAGAGAAACTGGCCTCTTGTTTCTAAGCGGTCTCGCTTCCAACTGCTGCTAAGGACCCGTCACAGTTCTCCCTTCCCCTTCAAAGGGTTGATTGACCTATGAACTGTCCAATCATAATCCATTAAAATATCAGCAAGTTCTCAGAGCCAGGAACATATTGAGTATTTATTGTTCTCCCTTCAACTTTAAAATTTTCAAACTCTCTCGACAAAAAAAAACTTTCCTTATCATGATCGACATAAATTCAAGTATATGGATATTATCTCTAACGGGAAAGACTGCTACCTCCAGATCGGATATTTCCCCAGAGGATACAGCAGTCTGGTGAGAATGGTTGATAGGCAATTCCGTTGGATAAAGATGTCTCAAAGAATGCGACTGGATGCCTTTATCCACCCTTTTAATCTTAGCTGTACGGACCAAGACATCATTCCCCGGAATAACTTACAAGATCTACAAAAATGAGCAATAAGGTCAAGCCTTTATTGGATTCTGAAGTAAAACTACATCCTCCTCTTTAATTATGTTGGAGATATTGACTTAATACAACTCCTGCGTTTGCTCTCTCAGTCCTAGCAGGTATTCCTCATACCTAACTTATGAAACCTCTCAATGTATAAATCTCTTTGATCTAGACTCTTCAACAAAACACTTCTAGAGGGTAACTCCATAGCAGAGAAATTGCCGTTTCATCCAGGAAAATTGAGCTATAATTATGAGGATAAATAAATGCATTAGGTGATATAATATCTAACCCAGCATCTCCTGAAAATCTGTAAATGAAGAGACGGAAATGGCATTCTGAACTTTTGAAATGTCTGTAAGCAGGTCGAAATACTGTAGTTACTCTCGACCCACCAGTCAATAAAGTCAACCCTTGACCATCTTGATGAGGCGTTCCCATATACTAACAAACCAGGCTGAATAAAGGGGAATTGTGAGATGTTTTATGTTGTATGTGCTAAATTTCCCAACAAACTTATCAAACACATATATTTGTTTGATCACATCACAGCCCGAAACAAAGAAACGAGCTTAATAACAGTAAATATGGGCTGGGACACCGTGTACATTGAGAGATCGCACTAAAGCATAACCTCAGAATGGACAGTCATATCCTCGATCAACACCAAATGTAGAGCTATGACAGTAAAACAACAGAAAATTAGAATATACATATTCCGCATATCCTCCCCTCTCCAAACCTACAAGTAACCGGCAAAATCAATCCCCGTTTGGAGTAAAGGTCGGATTAAATTCACTCTGTGTTGAGGAAATTTCGTTACCTTGGGATATTTGAAGGCGATGGCGTTGTATCGTTTACAAATGGAATGAGATGAAATTACAGTCTTGACAGTCTGTCTAGACTTATTCACCCAAAACCCCAACAAACGTAGGTTGTTAAGGGTAGCAGCACTACCCAAATGTTTGCAATTTAAATGGCAGTCTATAATGATCAACTCGGTGACCTAACAATCCCGAGGCAATACAGAACCCCTAGAGAGTATAAATTTTTTTTTCCAATTCTCCCTCTGGATCAGATCAGACCGTCATCGTCCAAATAAAGACCCAGATTAGTCACCAAAGACATCTCCTATGTAGAAGGGTCCAATAAAAACAACTTCACTTTAGTTAGGAACAAAGACTGTACCGAGTTCCATAAATAATTCTTAACATTTAGCACATGTACCATAATGAAACCCTTCAACCTTAAAATAAACTTAAGGATATAAACTAAAATTCTCATTAAATCTGGAAAGGATAAAAAATCCTGAACCACAGGAACATCAGTAACAACGTTATCCAACACCAACCTTTGACTGTTGTGACTCAGACAATTCAGTTCACTATGCGGCTAATACACCTTGTCACCCGACAACCAGTAAGGCCCAAATATCCAAAACTGAAACTGCGATTCAAACTTGTCCAGTGAAAATACCAGTGAAATACCTCTAATGATCATATCAGGAGGATTCACACCTGATGAGACATATCTGTAGTTCAGATAATAACTCTGGTCTGTTAGCCTTTCCACTGCTCCCCGAAAGTCTTTTAACCCGTTTTTGATAAACAAATCTTTCGTTTTCGAATCATCCGATAACACCCACGACAGCACGATTTGAGCGTCAAAAATCACGGTAACGCTCTTCACAACGTTTACCGGCAAGAACTTTAAAATGTTAGGGGCAGTTCTGATGGCAAGAAGAACGGCTAATAGTTCCAGAGATGGCAAAATTCTATTCTTTCAAGGAACTACCTTAGCGAGTATCAATCTGGCAGATCCATTCTGTCTCGTATAGGCTGCAAATTCATATGACTTTTGAGAAGCATCACAAAACGCCAACAAACTGGCAGGACAAGCATTATCCCAAACAAATATGGGGAACTTCAAACTTTCCAACTGTCCCAGATCCTCAAACAATTTACTCCAGACCATCTGAAGTTTATTAGAAATCCTCTCATCTCAGGTCAACTTTAGCCTCCTTAAGTCACTGATAAAGATATTTCCCTTGATAGTGACAGGCATACATAAGGATAACGGGTAAAAAACACCGGAATTCACTGATGGGACACGTATCCTAATTACGGCAGCAAATTCAGGAGACTTACTCGCTATGTATGACTCATATTTGTCCGAGTCATAATAATAACCTAGAACATTCTCAAATGGCGTTTCATGAGCAAAAAAAATGCCATCAGACTTCATTTCAATCCTCAAGATATCACAGTTTAAGTTGCAGGAACTGATGAAGAAGTTACCGTCCTTGATGATGTCGACAGCATCCTGACCCAAACTCAATAAAACAGCCGGAGAATCGTGGGTCTTTATGTGGTTATCCACATAAAAATGACCTAGCAGCATATCTCTGCATAAACAGTCAGGGTACCTTTCAAGAATATGTTTGATCACGAAATTGAGAATTAAAAGACTTATGTATATAAAGCACAATAAGCTGCCTTTGATCCTGAGGACAAAACAGAAAAGGCTTTTGTCTCTATTCTTTTTTAATTTTATCATTAAGAATGCCTTCCGAACATCAGCCAACAATACATAACGGTCCATTCTGAATTGTGACATCAAATGCCACATGTCAGAATAAAGATTGATGCCAGGATATACACAATCATTAAGAGTGGGGCGAACACCGGTATGTTAGGAACAATTGACTACAGTGCGTATTTTAATTGAACTTTGACTGTCCGATTTTAAAAAATGGCCTGTGAAGTATCCTAGTATAATTCTTAAACAACTCAGGCTTAATTCCGATATTGGCAATATGTTCCGACTCCTGCTCTAGGAAAACCTAGCAGTACTTATCGTACATGCCCTGTTTATCCAGTTTAGTAACAACACGATTAAGGACGTTCAACGCTAACTGATGGATTGAATGAAGCAAAGGTAATTTGTTTTCATCCCTGGGTAACTTCTACATAATAGCAGTTATTCTCATAAGCGATGGATTCACAAAATAACGTTATCTTATCATGATTGCAAACACTGATAGCATCCTCTCCAATACCCAAAGTCTCTAAACTAAACATTTTGTCTATGGCCCTCTCCACTGAGGATTCATCAAAACAGTCCAAAAGATCTACAGATGTGGATTTAGGTTCTATACGGATCACTGGTCACTGTGAAAAAATTTGATGTAAATCTAGATCCTTGATCCGTCTGTATTATTTTCGGCAGGCCCGTTCTCGTGAAAAGGTGTATCAAGGCGTCCGCGACCATCTTTGCCGATATGTTTCTTAATGAAATTGCTTCAGTGTACCTAGTGAAAGAGCACATTATAGTTAACAGATAGTTGTGCTGAGGTTTGATCCGCGGCAAAGGTACAACACAATCGACTAAAATCCTGTTGAATGGTTCTTCCATGGCTAGTATCGGATGCAAGGGTGCATTTGGAACCAGCTGATTAGGCTTACCCACAATCTGACATGTCTGACATGTTCAGCAAAATAACATTACATCTTTCTTTATTCAAGGTCAGTAGAAATATCTAGTAACTTTGTCTTCGCCACTCCTAGATGTCCAGCCCATTGGCTATCATGTGTCATAGACAATGTCTCCTTACCGTATATTGTGGGTATAATTATCTGCTCATATCAATCACACTTATAAATTTCAGCCTGAACCCGTGGTTTCCATTGCCTCTTTAGGATACCCTTTCTGATATAATAACGTCCCGATTTATTTTCTTCTTCTTTACTTCTTCTTATCAGAGAATATAGTTTCTTTACTTTCCCATCGACTTCTTGTTTTTTTTACAATTCTTCTCGGGGTACGTTCAATCTGGGATGTGGCTCTGTCCGTCTACATTTTTCTGCTTTTTATTTTATATCTATTCTTTTATTTGTGGGAGATTTCGCCCTTCTATTTCTCTTCCCTTCATGAAGTTTTTTCTCAGCTTGCCTTTTAACTACCGCTGTAATCTTCCTTTTGTCTTTTTCCGAGTTATAGTACCTCCTTTTCACAGGATTCGCAAATATATTTCTGGGTTCAGTATTCACCTGTTTTCCAACTATATCATTCCTTATTAATACTGAAATTCCCTTCATTGGGAGCGAATCTAGCAATCCGACTTCCACTTCGCCTGTTTTCCATCTAGACTTGAGCCTAATCATCCATATTTCAGTTTTATTGGGTTTGCATCCTATACCGATAACCGTCTTTATCTTTCTCGTCCTGTACCTCATATCTTCCGGTACATCACTTCGCCTTGCTAATGATTGGGAAGCTCCTGTGTCCCTAAACATTCTCAGGGTCTTAACATATTTTCCACTCCTAGCAGAAATCTGTCTGCTTGCAGTGTAAGGCCAGTAACTCTTATCTAATTGTTTCGTGGCTGCTGTTCCTTGGGGTTTTGCATTCTATGCTCTATCCATACGATTTCTATAATTCGTGGCGATATGCCCTGACTTTATGCATATATAACACAATATCTGTAAAAGAAAATGAATTAACTCCCTTTGCAAGACCTAAATCTACGTAAGGAAAAATCACAGTAGACACCGTTTTCACAAAAAGTGGAGATGGCATGCTGCTAGCCACATCTATGCGTTCGGGCCAACTGGACACATAAAAGAGTTGAGCAAACAAAGATTTTCATTCAAAATATTTCCCAAATCTACTGGACATTGTTATTAGGTATTCCTTTCTACTCCTTTTCATTTATTTTGTTGATTTCAGTTTTCACATTGAGGAATTGTAAACTGCTAATGCGTTGCGACCACGTGCGAAATAAAATTACATTTCTTGAACAGTTGTGCTCTAGTCCTCATTTTGGCCCAGTGCTGCCGTTACAATATCTGTGGTGCTTCCCACCCAGATAATGTTCGCTTCTCTGCCCATATTTGTGTTACGGTACGCTTGGGTTCTCCTTTACCATGTATCTGTGTTGAATGGCGTATTATGTATTATGTGTGTAATATTCTCTGGACGGGCTTTCTTACGGGTAATACTGTATTCGTCTGCGAACGTAGCTAGGTCGAAAATTGACACTCTCTTCTTTTTACTCCGATAGGTTCTCAGCTTTTCGGGCAGGTTATTCTGAAAATCTTCCGCCAATATCAGATTTTTCAGACCGTTGTCATCTTCGGTTACTTTCTTTGCGTGACACCACCTGTCTAGATATATCTCCTTCTGCTTAATATATTCTACGTATGTCTGGCCCTTAAATTTCTTCTTAGGCTTCTGGTACTAACTCATATGCCTTCATTTTAGCATCCTTCACTATTTCATAATCGGTGCCTTCTTCAGTCGCTTTCTGCGCTTTACCAAGTAATACTGTCTGCAATAACATCGCCCAATGTCATCTTGGCAATTTCATATGCATATCCGTCCTCTCAAAATGATCGATATACTCTTCTACTTCCTTTTCTACAAATTTGAGTAAAAGGTGTACTTGTTTAGTGATTTCAAGTTTTTCTTCATGATTCGCCTGTCTGATTTCTAACTCACGTATTCTAGTTTCTTGTTCAATACGGCCTTTTTTTTTTATCTCGGTCTTGGCTAATATTTTAGATTTCTCCAGTTCTACCTGGGCGTTCGAAAGCCCTGTTTCCTCGCTTGGGAACTCTTCCTTGAACTCATCGTTATCCACCATGTGCTCCGTTATCCTTCTCACTATCTCCATTTTCTCATCAATCTCCTGACATTTAATTCTAGACTTACAACTATTTCATGTACTTCCTCTTTCTTTAACTGTCTTAGATTGTGCGGGGTGGACTTTCATAAATTCTTCTACATTCGCGATTTCTTCCCTTATTATACTGTTCACCTGGTTGTGGTCAATAATAGTGTTGTTTTTGGTTTAAGAAGCAGTAAAAATTCACAAGCCGTTTAATTTTCTGAGAAGATTTTCTAGTGCATATTATAATAAGCGAATTTATAGTTAACTTTTTCTGATTTCAAACAAATATTAGTTCTTTATAATATGAAATCAAGCCGGGCTTATATTTCTGATAGGCGTACTGATTGATGAGAGCTACCCTTGACATGTCTAGCTAATTATGATGGACCAGAACTGACAAATTTATGAAACATAAGTGAAGCTTTTGTTTCTGGATTTTAAATACCTAGTAATTTTTAAAAATTAACGTAATATTTTTGGCAGTTATTTAGTTTATTAAATTCCAGCTAATTTAGTTTTAGAGGCTTACATTTGAAGATGCTTTCTGAAAACGGAAGATGTTTTTAACATGTTTTCATTAGCTTATATTTTCCAAGTTGTTTCTTTTTTTTTAAAATTTCACGGAAACTATTTCCAAATGAACTTCATGTCCAGGGCCACCCATCAGTTTTCGGTCTTTCTCCATCTTATTTGTACAGACCTCTCTGCAATATTCACACCACTGAATAGCAGAATTTGACGAAACTCCGTTCAATGTCGCTAAACTGGTTACCGGTACTTGAAAAATAAAAATTTAAAAATAAAAGACTTTCTTTTAAATTAATATTAAAATTTAATTACGGAATTAAAATAAATAACATGACACAGTTAATTTAATTTATGAAATATTATAAAATTTATTTTTCATGTTATTCTTTAGAAACAACAATTGTTATGATATTTATGACATGGTAAACTTATATTATTTATCAAAATTTTATAGTACTCTACATACTATTATTAAAACCATAATTTTCTTAGACTATTATTTAATTTATTTATAATCCAATACCCTAAACAATAAAGCTAAAAACTGAATGACTTTCCAATTGAAATTTTTTTTTAAACCTTAGTTATCACACATTAATTGAGCTACCTACATTCATGATTGATTTTTTAAAAATGAGGCAATTAGTAATGAAAATTAAAACTCACTTGATTGCATTATTTTAAAATCCTATCGAGTGCTAAAATTCACACACAAAACATGGAAATTAAGTGAAAAAAACAGTCTTTATTGACATGGTATTTATAGCCTACCATAAGAAATATTTGCATGCACTAAAAAAGTTATATAAAAAAATCTTAGTGTGTGAAGATATGTAAGAACCTTCACAATTTTCAGTTCGTAATTATAGTCTCCAGTTATTAACTTAACATAGAAAATAGTACAAAGATTAGAAGAAATTTAAGATTTTTTAAAAATCTTTATAAATTATTATGATTAGGAAAATATAAATAAAAACAATTCGTTGTAAAAATTCATCATTCATTGAAGAAATTTTCTTTTTAGACTATAATATTCTTAATATATATTGTTTATAAAAGCAATTAAAAGTTTAAATAAAAAATGCCAGAGTTTTATTGCATTTTTGTTTTTAATTTTATAACAGGTATAAACAAGAAACAAGGCGATCACCTCTACTCCTGTCCAAAAGAAGTGGGTGGAGTGTGAGACCGGGCGATAGTAGGTACTATCTACTCCAATATCACCCACCCACTGACTTTTCCTATATTTAATCATCCTTTCGCCACTATGTAGCCCCCCCCTGCGCAGTAGTGTCAGTGACATGCCTTGCTCGGGGTGAAACGCTTATAAAAATATATAATATAATATATTATTTAATAAAGGAGAACTCAACAGGTCGTATTAGTTATAAACTATTGTTCATTTCAATTAGTTTAAAACTCATCTCAGACCCTTTTACAATATTCCTCCATCTGGCATAAAATTCTTGCCTGAATGAGCTTTTTCGAAAATGGAGAGGGAACCTGAAAATAATAAAAATAATAAACATAAAATTTCAAATAAATGAGTAAATGACAATATTTTTGAGAGGAAGTAGGAATTGGAGTGAAGGGGAGAAAGTGATCATGTCCCAAATGTCGGTAGTATTCGTGTGAAGTTATTTGACAGTCTTGCCTAGTCTTACTGCTAAGAGAAACCAATTCATCTAACTTTAGTTGTATCTTTGACACCGTCAGGTCAACCCACTTACATTCACTGAAATCCACATATCCCTATGCATATATTCCCACATATACTTACCTTGAGATTTTGTTTAATTTTTCAAATCCACTGACTTCTTTTTTTTATCTTTTTAGCTTTTAGAGTTTTCATACTCATACATATATACTCTTCGGAAGCACAGGGTTTCCGTGCGTCCTCCGTAGTTCGGTGTATATACGCACTAGCATATCACGTTAACTTAGTTGCCGTATTCTCAATCTCGCATATATTTATATATACGAGATGTATACGAGGTAATTAAATATATACACTCCTCATCAAAAATTTTAGACCCCTTAATCTTTAAAAAGAATTTTTTTTTTTACAAAGATTTTAAACTCCTCCCAATTAAGGTTACCAATACTACAATCTGAAAGGTTATGAAAACAAAAAGCTACATGACAAACATTTTATTTAGAAATTTAGAATTTTATAAAATGAGGCGATTTACGCATGATCAAAATTATAAGACCAGGGGTATAAAATGGTTAGATCTATGTTAATTCCAATGTTTTTAGTTCAGTTGGAGATTAGCAATCGCTGCGTAAAGTTGTTGCCATGCCTAAAGCAAGCAAACTTACCAAGGTTTAGCATTCTTGAATTCTAGAATTCCATGAGCAAGCTTTGACACAGCGCAGTAAAACTGATTTGCAACTTTCTAAAGAACAGTGAGAATTATGGAAAAGCAAAATCCTATGGTAGGACCCCAAAACATTCTCTTGCATTGAGTAAGAAAATAAGACGTGTTGTTATGAAAGAGTGGGGACTTTCTTCTAGTCAAATTAAGGCAGTCACAGATGCGGATTGCAGTCCCGTAACCATCAGACGACGCTTACGACAAAAAGGCATGGTAAATAAAAAGCGTAAACAAATTACTCGGCTGATTCCATCTCACAAAGTGGACCGCTTAAAGTTTGGTTATGAATACCAAACATGAGACATTGGGAAGTGGAAGAAAGTCCTGTTTTCTGATGAGAAAAAATTCAATCTAGATGGTCCTGATGGCTTCCAACAATATTGGCATAACAAAAACATGCCTCCTGAAATTTTCTCCACACGTCATAGTGATGGAGGGTCCCTTGTGGTATGGGGGTGCCTTTTCTTACAGAGGGTCGATGGAGCTCCAGGTGGTGCAGGGTTGTCAAACAGTGGCTGGTTATGTTAGCATGCTACAAAAAGCATCATTGATGATGGAGGGCTATCATTTGTGTGTGGATGGATGTTTATTCCAACAGAATAATGCTGCAATCGACGCTGCAAGACGGACCTTGACCTTTCTACAAGAAAATGGGGTTCATCTCTTGGGACATCCTGCATGCTCACCAGACTTGAATCCAATTGAAAGTGTTTGAGGATGGATGACAAGAGATGTTTGTTTAAATGGCAAACAATATTCAACAAAAACTGAACTTCGTGAAGCCATCTTCAGAAGCTGGAGCAACATCCCCTGCACCTTAATGAAAACGCTTATTTCTAGCATGCCAGACAGAATTTTTGAAGTCATCAAAAGCAGTGGAGGCAAAACTCATTATTAAATTTGGTTGTTGAATGTTTTCATACACTTTTTGTACTATTTCGTAGAATTTTCGTCTCTGGTCTTATAATTTTGATCATGTGTAAAACGTCTCATTTTATAAAAATGTAAATTTCTAAATAAAATATTTGGAATATAGCCGTTTGCTTCCATAACCTTTCAGATTGTAGTATTGGTAACCTTAAGTGGGAGGAGTTTGAAATCTATCCGTAAACAGATTTTTTTTTAAATTTTTAACTGGTCTTAAAATTTTGGTCAGGTGTGTATTGAAGGTCACACATGCAAACATATATATATATATATACACACACACAAGTACCTAGATATGTGCATAGGCACACCAACATGACCACATATGCAAGCACACACCCATGTACGTAACTTATAAAAGTTCACTAGTAGTTTACTATGTACACATGTATAAGGACCCTGTATCATTTTCCAGTGCGTTTGTGTACGTTTAAATTCTAAATTAATTGGTAGTATTTTCTAATTTTTTTTTATTTCGTTAGTTATATTATTCCTTTTTACCCTGTATTTATACCATTTTACTTCATTTGGGTGTTGATTTATCTATATATTGGTGGAAATATCACATTATGGAATTAAAGTTTCGAGCTTGTATAATTGATTTTATCTAAGGGTAACATACTTCGCTTCTAATTAGGTTTTCCCCATATGATGGAAATAATATCTATTTTACCTAAAGTATAAGTACACAGCTTTATCGGTGCCCATTTATTCGTAGATTGATGCATTCAATGATACACAATACATAAAACATACATAAAAATATGATACATAAAAATGATACCTAAAACATTATACATAATTAAGTTTCCTAGGATCATGCATAAATTTAAGTGGAGCCCGTTTTCTTTAATCTTAAAGAGGCAGATCTCGTCTCATATTTGGGTGCCTCCTTTCTCTCGGAGGAAGTGTTTATGTTGAAGTCGATATTTTGAGTATTTTTCATTTCATAGTTGTGGTAGGATATTTCTTTCACCTATCTATCTATATATATGTACTAATCGTATTATATAATATAAAGCTCTCGTTAGTCTAGATGCGTTGTCCTATTGAATGATGGGTTCTACCCTCTTTACAATCGATTTGCACATGTTAACAACTGATGATCAATCAGTTTAGGAGGGTTGGTAAGAGTGTCGGACAGTGGTGATTCCGGGATATTATGTGTCGGATAGTTTAAATTTATTTCAATGGCGGCACTTGTTAATTTATCATTTCTCTGATTTAATAATTGGCTAGATTCCCTAAACTTGATAATTCTAATACAACTTATGCAGCCCACATTTTTTAACACTTTTCCTTTCTCCTCTCCACTTTTACATATGAAGAACCAAGGCGGCGGCATCTTGCTTACCATGTACATGTCCAGCTACAATCGTATCTCCTTTTAATGCAGATATACTAGCTGTTGCTAATCTGACAGCTCCTGTTTACATTGCTGATGTTGCTGCTTCTCTTGCTCTTCTGGCAGTTCCTTTTGGACTTGTTACTACAGTTTCTTCTGCTGCTGTTGGCTTTTCTCTTCTTGCTGCAGTTTTTTTCTGCTGATTCTTGGTTTATGGGATATCTTGCTGGGAAGAGGGATTGGCATCCTTTTATCTCCTCGGTTTTTCTTTCCACCATAAAGGATAGTGGGCACCAGTGCTTCTTTCAATGTTGATAGCTGGGGTGTTAGCAAGTAGTCCTTATCAGGAAACAAATTTTAAAGGTGCTCCAAAACTACAGTGAGATTTACAACCCTTCACAACATTGAAGAGTGTCCAATATCCTTGGGGGCAAATAACGGCTTGACTCTTCACTGACAAATCATCCGTGACTTTTGGATGCTCCACATTGCATTTGACGTTCTAACAAATACTTACGACAATGTTGAAATACTTGAGTGCATCCATTTTTTCTACCGACACACCCACCATCTTCGCGATTTTATTTTTGATGTGAGCAGGGGAATTGGAGGCAATTACTAAAAGGATAAAGTTGAGGGAATGGCCAGGAGCTCATTTCCCGTGATAAAATTATGGTACTTGTCCTGTTGCTTCTTGTAATATTCAGGGTTCTATTTTAGGGCCTGTCTGCTACCCATCTATGGAAAAGTTGAGCATTGGCTGACTGGCTGTTACAGCTCGTGAGGAGACATTCTGGTTAAGAGCCACAGACAGAAAAATTATGAAAAAACTACAATATAAAATTTTAGAAAAGTGAATATGTAAAAAACAAAAACCAAAACAGATTTAAAAAATAAATTTATGCTTAAGAATGAAAAGCAAACAAAATGAAGAAAATAACACAGATAACTAAAGTAAAATTGAAATAAGAATCAAATACACAGGAAGAATTAAAGTAAATAAAAACTGGCTTACAGAAAAATGAAAAAATTTAAGAACTAGTCTAAGAAACAAAAACAAAACCTTTGAAAATTTCACAATTCTTTCGTGAATATCAACATTGCTGGTGAGAACAATTCCATGATAGATTGATGCACAGATGAATGAATGAATAAACAAATGAAGGAGGAAAGGAAGCACAGAGAAAGGAAGAATTAAGGAAAGGAAGAAGCATTTGAGAAAGGAGAAAAAAACTTTCTTTACTGTATTTCCTTTGATCTTTTCTATATTATAGCTTTCTATCTGTTGTTATTAAAGAGTTATCCAAGTAGTTCATTCCGCTGTTACAACACATTTGTTTAATCGTAAATACTTTTTCTTTAGTGTTCGTTAAAAATTATGCACACAAACAAAAGAACATACAAAACAAATATTGCTGCTGGTGAGTTGAAAAAAGAATTGTCAGTATAAACTTCACTGTATTGATGATAATATGAGAATTTAGGCCACTTTTGCAAAAAAACAATGAAGTTTTGGAGTTGATCAGTTTGTTGGCTTCGTTTACTGGTCAGATGTGGTGAGAATTAAAACTATCTAAGCAGTTCTTGTTCAAAATAAATATTACAAAACAAATTAAAATCTGTAGCTTTAACTGTAATTTTAATTTGAATATATGAATAGATTAAATTTGTTGAGTAATTGGCCATGCTCAAATGGAATAAACAATGTTTTCAATAAACAAAGAAAGGAAGAAAAGGAACAGGGAAAATGCTAAACAAACAATCTACATGCAAGTTACAACTAGGCAAATCAATAGCAATAAGACAAAAACTTATAAATTTAGCCATATCGAAAGATCTACTGAAACCAAATAATTTTATTAAAAATAGAACCTTTCTAAAAGAATATACTCTTCTCAAATATTTTAGAAAATTTACCTAACTTAAATTAATCTGCATTGAAACAAATATGAGGAAGTGTATGTTATATTTTACTATTATGTATATGCATTTTGAACAATATATATGCAAATATGTTTACTATTATGGATGCTTTTCAGTAGTCTAATGCTAGTCATTAAATATGAGTAATTAAAAATATCCAAAATGTATTAGACTTCTGAAAATAACATACAAAATAAAGAGGTTTGAATCAATCAGATGAACATTAAACAGGGTTCATTATGTAACATGAAGGAATTATTCATGGCTGACCTATAAAAATGCACTAAACAGTATCAGTGAGCAGAGTAAAAATACTGGCAGAGTTGGAATATATGTAAATTAAAAAAACAAAAATAAAAAAGACAGATACATTATGGAAAGTAAATGCTTTATTCAGACTACTACATTACCTACGTGTGTATTCAATACAAAAAAGAATTATCTGCTCTATTCAACTTGAAGAGTAGCCAAAGCGAGTAACTTGTAAAGATTAAAAATACATTATATTAAAAGACCCTGAGAAAGAATGTTTCTGTTGATTAGGACAAATAAAATAAATCTGACCACCATTAGAAAAATATTTGTATTTTACTTGTTATTCTAAAATATTGAATACTTGTACATTAATAAAATTTGCAAATCATCATACATGCTGCTCACGAGTGTGTGTTGTATCTGTCAGATAAGACATGATATTTATGGAAATACCAACTCCAAAAAGTTGACACTGATCATACTGGTTTCTCTGAGAAGGCAGATTTGCATCATTTAATAAACAATGTCACTTCTGATATAAAAACTGAAGATAATATAGGATATTGCTAAAGTTAGAAATTCATAAAAATCACATGTATGATGTCTAGCCTGTGTGTGTTTGAATATGGTGGTTAAAAATCAGACCTCTGCGAAAATACAGATTCACACATTTTGCAATAATGTGGTGACTTGAAAATGTATGCCAACAAATTACACAAGAATGTGGTCACTCTCCAGTATGTATGTGCACATGGCACACTATAAATGTGCTATCTAAAAATGTAGATCCACAAAATTTACAAGAAAATGGTTACTCTCCAGTATGTGTTCGCATATGAATCACTAAATTTGCCCTTTGTGAAAATGCAGAACCACAAATTTCAAAAGAACGTGGTTCCTCTCCGGTATGTGTTCGTATATGATTCACAAAATGTTACTTCTGTGAAAATGCAGATCCACAAATTTTACAAAAATGTGGTTTCTATCCGGTATGTGTTCGAATGTGCTTCAACAAATGTGACTTCTGTGAAAATGCAGATCAACAAGTTTCACAATTTTGTGGTTAATCTCCAGTATGTGTTCGCCTATGTCTCCACAAATTTGACACAGTTGTAAATGCAGATCTACAAACTTCACAAGAATATGGTCTCTCTCCAGTATGTGTTCGTCTATGGTACACCAACGTTGACTTCCTTGAAAATGCAGATCCACAAACTTCACAAGAAAAAGGTTTCTCTCCGGTATGCGTTCGCATATGATCCACCAAAGATGACTTAAACTTGAATGCAGATCCACAAGTTTCACAAGAATGTGGTTTCTCTCCAGTATGTGTTTGCATATGGTGCAAGAAATTTGACTTATCTGGAAACGCAGATCCACAAATTTCACAAGAATATGGTTTCTCTCCAGTATGTGTTCGCATATGAATCACTAAATTTGACCTTTGTGAAAATGCTGATCCACAATTTTCACAAGTATGTGGTTTCTCTCCAGTATGTGTTCGCATATGAATCACTAACTTTGAACTATGCGAAAATTCTGATCCACAAACTTCACAAGAATATGGTTTCTCACCAGTATGTGTTCGCCTATGGATCTGCAAAATCGAATTCTGTGAAAACGATAATCCACAAATTTCACAAAGATATGGTTTCTCTCCGGTATGTGTTCGCCTATGGTTTTGCAAAATCGAAGTCTGTGAAAACGATAATCCACAAATTTCACAAAGATATGGTTTCTCTCCGGTATGTGTTCGCATATGGCTCAACAAATGTGACTTTTCTGAAAATGCAGATCCACAAGTTTCACACAAATATGGTTTCTCTCCAGTGTGAGTTCTCTCATGGACTTTCAAATATGAACTCCGTGTATATGTAGATCCACAAAACTTACAAGAGTATAGTTTCTCTCCAGAGTGCATTTTCGTATGTTTTTTAAAAAGTTTATTTCTATAAAAATGCTGATCCACAAACCTCAAAAGGAAATGGTTCCTCTACAGTGTTTGTTTGCCTGTGACGCACCAGAAATGATATCTGCAAAAATGTACATCCGCATATTTCTCAGGAATATGATTCTTCTCCAGTGTGTGTTTGCACATAACATAGCAAAGTTTATTTGCTAGAATATGCAGATCGACACATTTTGCAAGAATATATTTTCTCTGCAGTGTTTATTTTCATATTACACTTCAAATGTCAAGTATATGAGCAGATGCATTCATAATCTTCAGGAAGACTTCTTTCACCGTTTGAATATAGTGCTTCAAATGTGACTTCTGTGAAGTTACACACCTAGAAACTTAAAAACATGATTTCTCTCCAGTGTATGTTTGCATATGGCACTTCAAATAAGATCAATACGTAAAGGTAGAACGTCAATCTGATATCAGCATATATTTCACCGTTGTTAACAGAGAGTCAAAAATCATGTTTTCTTTCATTTCAATTTAAAAATAATATCAGATTGTATTAAAATGATTCTCTGTTCAGTCAAAACACCTGTCGAGAAAAATAAAATTTATTTTAAAATAGACAATGAATAATAAATGAAATAATTTTATATTTTGACAAATTTATCAACATGACAAGGTTAGTCCAACACGGAGACACATAAATATGCAGCAATCAGGAAAAAAAAATCAATAAGTTTATCTTAATTTACTTTTAACAATATGTGAGTATGGTGAATTTTCTGAAAAAATTTTAAAGGTCTAAAATTTAAAATTTTCCATAAACTTTTCTTTCCATTTGTAAACAAACACAATTTTCCCTAAATTAAAGCAAACAGCAGAGCATTTATTAAAGTATATAACAATCAACAAAAGAACTTAGATATAAATCTTGAAATGAGAAAAAAAATTAAATTTGACATAATGACAAAAACAAAAAAATAAAAGCTTTGTTTAAGAATGAAGAATCAATTTGAATTATCAAGTAATGGAGTACATTTTATACACCTTGTATAAAACATGGTGATTGTCGTCTGGTAATTAGTAATCTGCTGATATAAAACTAAATTACAAGTAAATATTGTTACAACTAAGTTGCAGCAAATATAAAACTTAAAATTAGAAGGGAATGTTTAGTTTGTTGGTAAAACATATGGCCAAGGTTTTCTAGTCTGGGAGTGGATGGTTCCTTTTGCAGGCTCAGAATATGCCTAAGAATAATAAATAGTGATGAACAAACATAGAAATTTAAGATTTATTAGAGAACGAAAATAACATCAGGAAACGTGTCTGTGTGGAAGGTTTTGTAAAGTGCAGGCAATAAGAAAATTGAAAACATTTCGTTGGTTATCTGAAATCAAAAATTATTATGTTTTTAATATTTTATATTTGTCTTTTCCCTTCATTTTACTTTCTTTGTTACACTCATGAGTATCACCATCTTCTGTTACTAAATGAAGTTCATTTCGTTTTTGCAGTTTTCAACAGCATCAAATTTAACTTTCTCATGAGAAAATTTTCCTTATATCCGTTACACCATACTTTTTTTACTTTCGAGAATTAAATTTTGTCTCAATGTTCACACTAGTTAAAAGCAGAACTGTTAAATTTAAATCATCTTTTTTAAACCCAGTCAAAAATTATGCTCTGAATCATAAAATTAGAAATGCAATGAAACTAAAAATAATTTGATTAGAAAAGCTTTTTTTATTGATTTTATGAATAAGATATATTATAGACAAAATAAAGAAAAAAGATCTGATGAAAAAACCTTTATATGTTAATATTACATTGCCATGGTTAAGGAACATTGCTTTGAAGTAAAAAATGTATTTGCGAATTATAAAGATAAAAGTTGTGTGCAATTCAAATTATTTGGTGCATGTATAAACAGGCTGACTTTTGTTAAAACTGATATATCCAAAAATAACATCAGCAGGAAATAAAATTCACAAGAACAGTAAGTATAAAACCAAGTACATGAAATTCAATAAAACCGTAGATTATGGAGAATCATTTGCTAAATGTTTAGGATTACTCAATAATTAAAAATTATATATAAAAAGGTCCTCATGTTATTCATTGTGTAGATTTTACCGAGATGTTCACTGTAGAAAAATAGTACTTAAGCTTCTATCTGTCAACACCTCAAACAACTACTGCCCTATGACAATGCATTTCTGACATTTTAAAATAATAGTATTTCTTTCCAATCAGATTAAGTAAACTATAAATCAGCTAATTTTCCTCAAATACATTTTTAGAAAAGTAATTTTTATCTTTGAAAACAATTAAATTCTGTATACAGAAAGATGAGTAAAAATGGCATTAAAATCAGCAATTGTAGTCATTTAAAATAAAAACTCCATTCAGTAAATTTAGATCTTTTTTTTTAATATAGTGAAGTGTCTTCCTATTAGAAATAGGAAATATAACCTATTAGCTTGTAATTGAAACTAAAATAAAAACAAGATATATATATACAGACTGCTTAGGAAATTTTTGCAAAAATAAAGTAATTGTCTGATTTATATTAAATTTTCAGGATTTATTCACAAATGAAGAAAATTATTTTTTAATTTCTTTTTAGAAAATTTTGGTACAAATATATATATATTTTAGCAATTTTAGATATTCGACAATTTCATTGGTAATATGTATTTCGCAGTAGGAAGCTGTTTGTCAGTCCCAAAAGATAAAACAATAAAATTCAAAATAATCCCAAAATTAGTTACCCTCTGATGCTCACACGCCACTGTCAAGAATAGACATTGGTAACGGTAATCGACAAAGACAATTCCTAGCTCATTCAAAGAAATCCCACAGAGAGAAAGAAAAAAAATAGAGGCAAATGATAAATAGAAAGAAATAGAAAGAAAAAGAAAAGGGAAAGAGAACGAACAGTAGAAAGAGAAATTCAAGTTAATATCTTAGATCGATACCAGCGTCTATTGCAGTTCATCTGCTTTCTTAGAAAAACATGACATGGCAATTTAACATTAAAATTTAGTTTTAAATATAATGGGATATATTTATGGTAAAAATAAATTGTAAATCCTACTTTATAATACAAATTAAAGCATAACCACTAGTAGTATTAAAATGTAGTTAAAATAATTAACACTAATAAAAGAGAAATAAAATATTAAAATACAATCTAAGAAAAGCATGTTTAATATTAATAAAATAATATTAAAAATAATAAATATATATATGAAAATAGTATAGGTGGCACATCCCTTCAATACTACCTTCATTGTGCGATTTGAAAGGAATGACTGGATTAAGTCAAACAATTGTCCAGTTATACAGTAGGCCAGCAGATGGCATAGAAGGCCAGTATGCCAGACTGTCAAACGATATGAGGATGTCTAGGGCTACAGTTCGGCGTATATCCTACTTGGGATCTAATTAAATCTGGGAAATCGTTAATGTTGATAAGGAAAAGCATAGGACTTAGAATAACATGATAGTATTCGAAGGCATGTCCGTTCAATACTACCTTCCTTTTGTGATTTGAAATGAATGACTGGATTAGATCAAACAATTGTCCAGTTATACTGTAACCCAGCAGCTTGCATGTCAGACTGTCAAAAGCTTTGCAGATGTCTATGGCAACAGTTTGGGCTTAGACGTTTTTGTCTAGGATTTGGTGTATATCCTAAGTGATGGTCGTGAGCATATCAAATGTAGACCTGGTGAAGCGGGAACCATCTTGTTTATCAGAGAATATTCTGTGGGCTGTGAGATGTTGTACCACCTCTGCATTGTAGATTGCTTTAAACACTTTGACAAAGATTGCTAGGAGGCTGATAGGGCGATAATTAATGGGGTTAGAGTGACCCCCGGTATTTTTATATATAAAAACCACAGAGGAGGATTTCCAGCAGGCAGGAAAGTAAGAAGCAGAGAAGCAATAGTTATAGAGTTTAGAGTAAACAGAGGAGAGTTCAAGATCACATTTCTTTAGGAAAATGATTGGTATTCCGTCACCACCACTCGCTTTATGGGGGGGGGTCAAGCTTTGAAATGTAACCATTTTCCTACTAGATACTTAATTTAATCTAATAGCATGGAATTAAAACTAAAATAAAACCTACTAAGCTCAGTTAGCTATCTCTTCTTCCTCTACCGCTCTCCCTTATCTCTCAACTGTTCCATTCTTGTCAACATCTCCAATAATATTGCCAAGTCTATTTCCTCTCATCTATCTGCCCATATATTTGTGTTTGGTGACTAACGCCCACCACGCCAAGTGGCTGAAAACTGTCACAGATCTTGCTACTGTCCACACCAGTAATCTTTTAACCACTTTATTTCTTAAACAAGTGGTAGAGTTCCCCACGCATTTCTCTTGTAACCCTAATATATAGGATTCACTCCTAGATCTTTGTTTTACTTCCATCCCTGACACTTGCAATGTCAAGGAACTCTGCCCCCTCGGAAACTGACCATGCAGTGATTTCTGTTAACCATCTCCTTCCACTCCACTCTAGAACCTCAGATTAGCAGAATATCTTCCTGCTACCAAAGTGACGATTAGAACTCATTCATCGAAGCTTTCATCCCAGCCATGAAGTTGAAACTGAAATCCTACTCATCCCGTTGGTTATAACTCGCTTGCTGTTAACCTAGCCCATCGAAATCTCTTCTTCCGGCTTTATCAGAATCAAGTGTTGGACCATAACAAGCGCCTTCGTCTCTGCTCACAATGAGTGCAAGAATATACATGAAGATGCCAAGTTGTTTGCAGCCAGAATGAAGAAGCGCAAAGCACCCCATAAGTGTGGTTCTAAAGACTACTGAAGGCTCTCCAAAAGGGTACTAAAAGAAATAGCAAACTCTCAATCCCCCCTATAATCAGGGATTGGAGGTCCTTACCTCTGCAAGTGCTGAATTTTTCGCTCGCAGACTCCCCACCAACTCGACACTGGACTCTTCTGGAGTATCTGTACCCAAAGTCCCACCCCAAACTGAAGCCCAACTGAATGACATCTACCTTACCCCTCGGTGATCTCCAACATAATAACAAAGCTTAATCACCATAAAACGAGCGGTGGCGACGGAATCGTAATCATTGTTCTGAAGAATTGTTCCCCTGAACTCTCCTCTGTTCTCTTCAATTTCCATAACTACTACTTGTCTGCCTCTTGCTGAGGTGGTTCAATATCTCACAGCCCACATACGTGTTATAATTTATAAAATGGCGAGTGTTCTATCAATAGAAAAAGATAGGCACACTGACGCCAATAATTCAAAATTGGGCGGCAAAATAAAGAACCGTTTCTTTTGGTAGGAGTTAAGGACAGTAGTTTTGTGAGGAGATTTAAAAAGAGGAAGACGCTAGGAGTTGACCACTTGAGTCCAGAAGGCATAGGCGAGTTTAGGAGAATTTAGCTCGTCTGCTCCTGTATTCACACAAAAATTTACAGATTGTAACATGATGTAAAAACCTAAAGTTTCATACAAAAATAAACGTTAATTCAAGTTCGTGTTATATTCTAACTATACCAAACCCGAGTAACAACAGTGATGACCAAAACAAACGAGCAGAAAGCAACCTCATATATATATATATATATATATATATATATATATATATATATATATATATATAAGGATAAATGGTGCAGACAGGAGAGGAAACGACTCATCAAGTCAATATCAAGGCACCGGAATTCATGGAAACTGCTGTAAATGGATGGTTACAGATATTAGAAGCCCAGTTTCACTTGCGAAATCTGACAGCATCGAAAAACAAAGTTTTATACAGTAATATCGTCGTTACCAGCCGAAGAAATGGGTAAACTACCAAATGCTACCCTCGCATCACAAAACTACGAGGAATTAAAACGGACTGATAGAAGCTCACTAACAAACAAAACCGGAGCTTCTAGAAAGATTAATGTCGGCTACGACTATTTCAGGACGACCGTCGACATATTCGCACGAAATTCTATCCGTATCTAAACGGATAGGTATTAGCGACGACATTGTGAGACACAAATTCCTGCAGGCATTACCGTCAACAATGGCTCCAGTAATTGCCTCTCAAAAAGATTTAAACCATACCCAACTTGGCAGGTTAGCAGATGAACTGATGCCATTATTGAATAACGATAAGGCATTTGTTGTTCAGCGACTCTTATTTACTAAGAATAACTCACAAACAAATTATAAAGGAAAATACAGCCAAGACACTTAAGTGCCACTAAATGTCAGGCCGTATCGGAATAACCAACGGACAAAGATATGCCGAGCACATATTTATTTCACCAATGAAGTAAGAACATGTAAATCTGGGTGTAATTGGCCCAAAAAGAACAATCTACAAATGTTGCCTAGTTCCCGACCAGCAACACCTTCGGGAAGTGATTCGAAAAACTAATAGGCCGAATAAGTTCAGTCCCACGAGGTTCGCTGCTATTAGAATTTACCGCAAAATTAGGGGCTACCAAATTAAAATTTATTGTACATACTGGCACAAGTATCTCAATATTACCAACTTCTGCAGAAAATGGTATTATATTAAAAACGACTCCCATATCACTATCCACTGCAAATGGGGAGAAAATGAAATGCTACGAACAAGCGAGTTTGGAAATTGGAATACCCAGTTTAAGGAGATCTTTTATTTGGACATTCGTGAGCGCTGATATTACCAACCCACTCCTTGGACTGGATTTCCTCAAAGAGTCTGGTCTAATAGTAGACTGCAGTAACCTATAACAACCCTGAGAAGGAGTTAAAAATCTCTGCATCAACGGTGATTCTAGTCGTAAATGAAACGGAGCTCCCGTCATTCATACGGAACATGATTAAAGAAAAATATCCGAACCTTATCACACCACATAAAAACAGTAACAAAAAACACTGCGGCGTCTACCACAGAATTGACACAGGAAGCCACAGGTATTTGCAAAACCCAGGCGGCTTAATGTGGAAAAACTGGAAGCCGCGCGTAGCGAATTTAAAACCCTATAAAAAGACGGAGTGATCTCCCTTTCCAAAAGGGAGTGGTCTAGCCCACTACATATCGTATCTAAACAAAGCGGAGGGTTTACATGTTGTGAAGATTATCGTTCTCTCAATAGCAGAAACTAGACTGACAGGTACCCTATACCAAATATAAAATCCTTTTCAGCAAAACTTGCGAACAAAAGACGATTCTCCAAAATCTATTTGATTTCAGCCTACCACCAAATTAAAATGCATCCAGACGATGTAGCAAAAACTGCTCTCACCACCCCATTTGGTCTTTATGAATATAATTATATGCCGTTTGGATTAAGAAAAAATGCGTCAGCTACATTTCAACGGCATATGGACAACATTTTTTAAGACATTTTGTTTTTATATATATTGATGACATTTTAATTTTCAGCAATGATGAGATTTCTCATAAAGACATTGAAACTGTTTTTAATATTTTAAATGAACACAATTTAAAAATTTCAGCCACAAAATCTTTTTTCAATGTGACTTCCATAGATTTCTTAGGCTTTCATATTAGCGTAGATGGCATTAAACCCACAACTAGTAAAATAGAAAAATTAACATCTTTTCCTTACCCTAAGGACGAAAAAGGGCTACGCAGATTTCTTGGAATGGTAGGAATTTATAGAAAATTAATACCAAAATTTTCAGAGACAGTCTTCCCCCTATCTGAGAGAATGAGCTTATCCGCTAAATGCTCGTTCACCTTAGATGAACCTGAACGACAATATTTCAATTCTGTAATTAAGGAACTTAATGATACATCTTCATTGGCTCACCCTGAACCTAACTGTACAAATTATCAATTAGACACTGACAGTAGTAATTATGCTATCGGTGCGCTATTGCACCAAATGGTAGAAGGAAATCCAATACCGATCGGATTTTTCTCGAAAAATTTAACACAAACACAAATGAGATATTCTACATTTGATCGAACTTTTAGCAGCTTATTTGTCAGTGCTGCACTTCTGTCACCTCAGACTACTTTTAACTAACCATATGCCATTGTGTGATGCATTTTATAGTTTAAACCCCGCTAAATCAGACAGTCAACAACGACAATTAGCTATCCTGAGAGAATTTATATCAGATATTGAACATGTAAAAGGTAGTCAGAATATAGTTGCTGATTGTCTGTCCCGACCAACTCTTGCTGTACAAATAGATGCGTGTGATTTACCTGCACTTGCAGAAGCACAGGCATCTGATACAGAAATTCAATCTTTTCAGAACTTTAAAAAATTCATACTTGGAGATAACCAATTTATATGGTGTGATTATCAACGTCTTACCCCAGACCTTCTGCTGCATCTAAATTGCGTGAGTCCATATTCTATAGTATCCATTCCATAAATCACCCTGGCATTAAATCATCCGTTCAGATGATTAAAGCTAGATATTACTGGCCAAACACAGAAATCAAAGACTTGTGTGCTTCATGAACAAGCAAAATCTACAAACATACAAAATTACCGATACAGACATTAGAAATACCATCAGCTAGATTTCACACATTCCACATAGATATAGTAGGACCACTCCCGCCAGCAAAGAGGAAAATAGCAGTTACATCAGCCCGTATAAATATATCCTGACATGTATTGACCGCACAACTCGTTGGGTAGAAACACAACCCATCAGCGAAATCACTGCAGCTATTATAGCTGTGGCTTTTATAAACACGCGGGTCACACGGTGAGGTGTCCCGCTACATGTTATAACCGACAGAAACCGACAATTTGAAAGCGAGTTGTTTAGTGATGTAGCAAAAATAATGGGTTTTATAGACTACGTACGACAGCTTATCCACAATGTAATGGTTTGATTGAGAGAATGCACAGGACCATTATAACTGCTATTATAGCACGAAAAGGGTCCTGGCTCTCAGTTCTTCCAATAGTAATTCTTGGGATTCGCAGTATGCCCAGTAGCACTGATTTTCTCCTTTTTATGCTGTTACAGGGACGCAATGTTTGCTCCCACAGCTACTAATAGATAGCACAAGCGAGGAGGCTATAACTCAAATGTTCACAAGAAATTTACATAAAACCATGTCACAAGTTGATGTGAGAGACTTCACCAAAAGTGTTAATAAGTCCGCAAAATCTCATGTCCCAGAAAAGCATCAAACTTGTGATAAAGTTTGGATTAGAGTGGATCGTGTTCGAAGACCATTGAAGGCACCCTATTCAGGTCCCTACACAGTCCTTCAGCGAACACCTAAATATTTTCTGGTTAAGATAAATAATGATATGGATACTCAAGTTTCTGTGGACAGGTTGAAACCATGTATAGAAGTACAAAAACAAATAGTAGAGAAACAAGTAGAAGAAAAAATGAATAAGAACAAAACGCTTAGTGATTCAGAACAAGAAATAAATACAAGAAATAAAGAAGATTCTCCCATGATAAATACCAAATCTCGTTCAGGATAAAGTTTAATGGAAGAAATATAACGAGTACTATTATTATTAGTACACTGCGTTCTAAAGGGGGGGCATTCTGTTATGGCTTATGAAATGGCGAGTGTTCTAAAAATAGAAAACTATAGACACACTGACGCCAAGAATTCAAAATTGGACGGCCAAATAAGGAACCGTTTCTTTTGGTAGGAGTAAGAGTAGGAGTTAAGGACAGTAGATTTGTGAAGAGATTTAAAAAGAGGAAGACGCTAGGAGTTGACCACTTGAGTCCAGAAGGGATAGGCTTGTTTACTACTAGCATTCCACAGTGAAGAGAATTCAGCTAGTCTGCTCCTGTATCCACACAAAAATTTAAAGGTTGTAACTTGAATAAAAACCTAAAGTTGTATACCAAAAATATACATTAATTCAAGTTTGCGTTATTTTCTAATTTTTTCAAATTGCACAATGAATGTAGTATTGAACGGACATGTCTTCGAAGACTATCATACGAACGCAAATGTTCCTCAAGACTATTCTAGTTCGTATGCTTTTCCTTATCTACATTAACGATTTCCCAGATATAATAAGATCCCAAGTAGGCATATACACTGACGACACTACAGTTTACTCTCACATCGATCAAAAATCTGCTGAGACTGACAAAGCAACCCTTGCTGCAGAGATAGAAAACGACCTCCGATCCATGGCGGACTGAGGTAAGAAATGGCTCATGATTATTAATGCTTCCAAAACAATGTTGCTATCTATTAAACACCACAGACAATCGCTCCTACCCGCCCACCATTAGCATGAATCAAGCTAGTCTCTCTGAAAGCAAAACACTGCGTGTCCTTGGCTTAACTCTCACAACAGACCTCAAGTGGAATGACTATATAGACTCCATAGCTAAATACGCTGCTAAAGAAGTCGGTTCTCTGTAAGACCAGGAAGTTTATTCCGCTTGAAACAATCCTGCACATAAATCTACCCTCCGCCTATGCATTGAATACTGCTGCCATATCTGCTCAGGTGCCCCTGCTATCCACCTAGGTATCATTCACACAATCTAACGGACAATCTGTAATGTAATAGATCCCAACTTGGCAGGTCAGATACAGTAACTTTCTCACCGGCACAATGTGGCTTCCTTGTGTCTCTTTTATAAATATTTTCACTTCTGCTCTGATGAACTTATATACAAGGCACCTGTAAGCTATTTCCTCGAGCCACAAAATTAGCAACTGGGTCCCACATATTTACTGTGAAAACAATAAATTGTAAAGGCACATTTTACTCAATCAGCTTCTTTTCTCGCACTTCCCGCCTGTGGAATCCCTTCAATTTACTTGCTTTCCCGACAGCTGTAAGCTCCAAGAATTTAGATGTAAAGTCCATAGTCATCTCCTATCTCACTCACCTGCATCCTCTCTCATGCTCCCTTCTCCGTCCACTCCACTCATCAGTATTCTCATCCTTCTATTACCCACTTCCTAACACCCCCTATAACCTGTCAATTTCTCATAACTTTCCATGTAACCCCCTGCAAAACAGTGGTAGTAAAATGCCTCGCTTGGAGTGATATGATTAAATAAAAAAATAAAAAGTTAAGTGCCATATGTGATACATGCTTGGGTGATCGTGTCTCCAAAGAGACATGACTGACTGAGCAGAAGATTTTCTTGCAGTAGGATACCTTTACAATCTGCAGCAGACTGGTTGCCAACCAAGATTTCAGAATCAAGACTCCTGCTAATTAACCCATAGCTAGGGGAAATATGGATTAATACCTTTCCCCAAGGTTATTTGTGCATAACTGAATGCAACAAATTCAACTGGAATTCTAACGCAGATCTCCAATTTACAATACACATTTCAGAACATACCTATTCTAGAAACTTTATTTTTAGAAAAATCTTCTTAGAATATATATATATTTTGCATGTTCCTCGATCCGTAATAAAATTTCCAGAAAATTATAAATGTGAAGAGATAAAATTTACTTTCTTCCAATAAAGTAAATTTTATTTTAAGAAGACAGTCTAATTTTTTAAAATAATTTTTGAAATACATCAAAGGATTTTGTTTACAGTAAACATTAAATCTATTCAATTGAAATTGGAAGTAAATTTAAAGCTTCAAGAAAGTTCTATTTTTAAAAATTCAATTTTAATTAGATACTTCAACATGTTTACTACAAACACGCATACCTGATAAAAAAGCCACAAACTTAATAGAAAGAAATATTTATCATCAAAATATTTGCTAATGTTAAGCAGATAGAAGAAAATTTTTTTTTCTTGCGACAGCTGGTTAATAAAATTAGCTATATAAAATTCCGCTCATCTTTTTGGTAAAAAATATGTACTTGTCAATATTTCTCAGATGAGGTAATATTTATATCATTCAGACTGTTCTCCTCATCTTTAATGCCATGTTTACAAAGTTATATAGCCCAGCCTTTTTCAGGTGCTAGAAATATCGAAGTAATCCCTTTATTTCAATCACAGGAATATATTCTCATTCCATGTGCGATGCCACTTCCTGATGCCATGCAGTTATCTCCCTTTAACTGAAAATTTCAAGTTGTTTGCTCACAATTGCAGTAGCATGGTATTGAACCCACTGGAACTAACAACTGCCTATATCTCCTGTGCCATGTGTCCTTGAGAAAGAACGCCAAAGCATACGACGGACAAAACATCATAAACATGGTAAGAAATTGAGGGCAACAAATAAAACAATGGAAAAGAAAAAAGACAAACATGATTTGAAAATTCTTTCAAAATTCAATTTGGATTTTAATGAAACTTTCAGGATTTATTCACAAATAAATTAAATTGTCTGCATTTTTAACATCTGTTATCCTCACTTAATAAAGATTTTACAAATTAAATTTGTGCACTTTCATATTTATATTAGTTGAAAATAAAAAGGCAGGACCCTTCAGAGGAAGTAAATAATTTGTTACTTATCTCAAGCAGTTACATATTTCCCAAAATTCTGCTGTAAACAGAATAGAAAATGCAATCAAACTAAGACATTAAGTAGAAGAGCCGTTTTTCTTTTTAGCAAGAAAGAAAGAAAATCTTTTTCAATGACTCATGAATTTTTCCAAGAATTGTTTGATTTTATTTTAAAAGTTTAATTAGAAGAATTTACAAATTTATAAATCTCTTAAAATTCTGCACTATTCTTTTCAAATTTCAGTATTAATGAAAACCTTTTCTTTGGACTACGTGCAAATATCCTTAGAGAAGGTATTTACCAGTGTCTTCGTTCCAGTTATGGGTTAAATAACAGGACAGACTGGGTGCTATAAACTTGGCTGGCAAACAGTCTACCACAGAAAGTAATAGCAACCTACTGCGGGATTATCTTCTAACCACTCAGTCATTTCTTTCGAGACATGATTACCCAAGTATCTATCACGTTTGGCACTTGATTGATAATATACTTAATATATATTATTTATAAAAGCAATTAAAAGCTCATCTAATAATATAATTTTGATGCATTTTTATTTTACTATTTGGAGCAGAGTTTTAAAAAAAAACCCACCTATTTTGAAAAATATAACAGATTTATATACTCCAATGAGTAATGCGTATACCTAATGAAATTTTCGCTACAAAATTTTATTTCGTGAAATTCCATGAATTTACGTGGGAATAACGAATGTCACACACACACACACACACACACACACAATAAAAAATGACCATGATTTCCTAAAAAATTTTTAAGGAATACTGAAATTCATTTGTAAATAATTCCTGAAATTTTCATGAAAATCCGACAAATATGTGATTTTTGCAAGAATTTCCAAATGTGTTCTTCCACGTTAAAATTGAGTTACATTTTCATTTATCCACTGAAAACTCTGGTAACGATTCGGGCACCATTTGCTGAAAATGAAAAGGATTTTTTACGAATATTCTGAACTTGTTGGTATTGATTCCAACATTCTAAAAATAATTAACATACTTTCATCTTTCCTTTTAATAATAACATTGTAATGGAAATACTTCATGTTCATTTTGGGGCCTTTTTTCTTCATACTATGCTGTTTTTCTCAGCGAAGGAGTTGGGATATCTACTAGTCTAACAGCTATTGTCGAGTTAAAAAAATTCATTTTTTAATCTTAGTAAATAATACTTATTTCAAATCATTAATTATGCTTCCAATCTGCTATCATTCTTTTCCGCTTTGGATAGAGTACTGCTAACTTAGTTGCTTTATTCTCTGTTCGAACAGCCTATTTGTTGAGCCTTAAGAGGGGTTGGAATGTTAGAAGTGTCATATATTACACCCATCGCTTTTTTCTCAGGAAACCCATTACCGGCCTCATCAGTGAGGCGCTTTCTAAGTTTATTTAAGTGTCTTATGTATAAATTGTGGACACTTTACCATATAAATTATATTCCCAATTTTTTATACAATAGCCATCTCCCAAAAAGATTAGTTGTCTATTTTAAAATACAACAGACATAGCTATACATCAAACTTTCCATATTAGTACTCCCTGGATGGCCAGCCTGAAAATCTTTCAAAATGTGTTTTTGGGGTATTAATGGCAATATGGAATCACAACATCTCCCCTTCATAATAACACCCCATCACATATAGGAAAAACGTCCGTAGCTTTTATTTCCTTAATAAATTAATATATTCATCATGGCAAAAAATTTGTTTTATTTATTTCAGTGTCACTGGAAATTCCCTTGCAGTCTTACAAAGAGTAGATTTTATTTCTCCTTCAGAGTGAAGGGAGGCAAGCACTGAATCTTCCAGTGGTTCTTTGTACTTGGGAATTACTCTTGACACTCCAGCTGCATGGCCGAATTTTTGCCTTGACACGTACTCAATTTTAAAACTGTAATTCAACAGTATTGTACCCGATCGCTTCAGTCTGTTGGCTGTGTGTATAAAACCTTTCTTTGAGCCAAAAATGCTGAGTAATGGCTTGTGGTCTGTCTGTAGAGAGAATTGCCGACTAGAAATAGAGCGGGTGTAACTTTGCAACAGTAAATATAATATCAAGTGCTTTCTTTCATTCTGAGAAAGCTTTGTTTTCTATAGGAAGCAGAGCTTCCAAAGCATGTGTTATCGGTTTTTTATAGTTCTAGTCATTTTGTGAAGAATGCATGCACCTACGCCTTACGAACTATGAATGCCTGGTAATACTTTGCTAGTCCTCGGAAGCTCTGTAATGAACCGATGTTATTGGGCGCCGGCATGTCATTAATCATGATAGTCTGTTCAGGATTCAGTCTTCTACCATCCTTGTCAATTATGTTTACTACGTATTTGATTGTTTTCCATGCAAAAAATTACATTTGGTCTTTTTCGTTTTGAAATAGTACTTTTGGATTTTAGGAAAAACTGTACATGTTACTTATGTTAGACTCTGCTTTGGTTTTTCATTAGAATATCGTATAAATAAGCAACTGCAAATTCAAGTCCACCCAGCATGGTATCTATGACATGTTGAAATTTTGTTGGCGCTACCTTGACACCAAATGGAAAACGTTCTAATTTAATCTATCTAATCCAGGATTCGTGTTTATACCTAATAATTTCGAAATGAACTCTTCAACAGGAATTTATAAATAATCATTTCAAGCTCAATTCTCGATAAAATCCCCACCCTCAATTAAGCCTAGTGAAAATGACTTCTGGACTAAAAAAGGGGTAGTGGTAGTCTTTCCGAGCAACATTAAACCCTGTATCATAAATATCCTCAAATCTTTTAATGCAAGACGCAAATGTTATGTGTTTCTCAGGCGCGTATGTAGAATTATTTGTAGCAGGAAATTTAGAAGAGAAGTATTTCTTAAACACAGAATTCAACTGTCTAACAATTCTACCGAATGTATATACAGATTAGACAGGTGTGAGATGCAAGATATGTGTTTGGCGATCGCAAGTATACAAATGTTTCCCTCTAAGAGGAAGAAACCCTGAAAGAAACAGGAAGGCACAACGATTTGCATGAAACTTTAAATATAATTTTTGTTTACAAAGTTTATAAACTAACAAATCTTTGAAGTATGTTTAAAATTCTTTTAAAACTATATAAATTATAATTAAAAAAAAATGAAAATTTTTTAAATTTCATTACTAACTGAAATTTTTTCTGACTAATTTCTCGAATTTATATGATATATTAAAACAAAAGCTTATCAAATTAAATATCTTTTATAGTGCATTTTTAATTTTACTATTAAGAGCAGATTTTCAGAAATAAAGTCAATTTTTAAAAACATTTATTTGTTTTGCATTCCACAAAGATTCCTGCGTTTAACTAATAAAACCAATTTTCGCAAGAAATTTTTAATTTAAAATTTTATGGAGGTGGGTAACGGAAGTGTATCAAGATTTATAGAAATAATTTTTAAGATCATTTCATTCAATTCTGAATAAGTCCTGCAAGTTTAACTGGCGGACTAAGTATACTACCACCACGTTTATTTTCACTCAATATTTTTCAATTTTTTCACCGCAGTCCTATAGATTATCCCCGAAGCTTTACGATAAAAAAAATTGGAAAAGTACAATATTTTAACAAATTGGGGGGGGTCAGTTTCTCATACAACGCTATAGTAAATCGATCCTCCATTTTGAAATCAGTCGCCGGTATGGCCTTACCGTCAACAACTAACTTTGTACATTATAAATTTTTGGAGACCTTTTTTTTTTTTAAGTTAAGCCATACTTTTTACACCTGAAACTTTAACAACGACGTAAAACATTTGCTAAAGTTTCAATATTTAAACAAATTGGGTGGGGGCCCAATTTATGATACAGCTTTATAGTAAATCAATCATCCAAATCGAAAACACTGGCTTCAATTTTATTTCAGCTTGTAAGAATAAAATAAAACATATGTTTAATAATCTTAGTGTTTTACATGCCAGTTCTGTTTTTGTTTCAAGTATCAAATGTCCAAACTCATTTGGTGGAGGGGGGGGGTCAATAGCCTGTACAAGGGAACTATGTCCAATGTTTAATTTCAATAACATGTTCACAATTTTTTGATAACATTTCTTCCAAGATTTTTTTTCATGTGTTTTCAATATACTTTCCTTTTCAATAGCTTATTTTTTCCAAGTTATTTTTTTTTTAAAGTTTCGAGGAAACTATTTCCAAATGGATTTCATATCCAGGGCCACCCATCTGTTTTTGGTCTTTCTCCATCCTGCTTGTACAGACGTCTCTGTAAAATTTATATCACTGAATGGCAGAATTTAATGAAACTCCGTTTAATGTCGCTGAACTGGTCACCGGTACTTGGTAGACGAAATCAAAAATTAGTTGGATTATCACGTGGAGCGATAATTTGTACTTATCAAAAATGTCCCATTCTTAACGGACATTCTTTTTTGCATTTGGAACATCTCCAGCAAACCTTATCCGCTTTGGAGTTTGCACATGCCTTTCAGCATGCCTATAGGAACACAACTTACTATGTACAATTAACTTTTGGGTATACGTATATTCAATGACTGAATCCTTTTAGAAATTATTTAATAGAGCCATTCTTGGAGATTTAGAGGAAGATGTCATCGTAAGTTAAGAAAACTTAAGAAAGACCACAACAACTCGTTCCAAAAAGGCCAAAAAACAAATCGACCCGAAGGCTAAAACAAAAGGGCAAAATCTCATCCCAAAAAGAGTTAACATAAAAAGCGACCCGAAAGCGTTTGGATTGGAAATGGAGGTTCGATTTACTTTAACGTTGTATGAGAAACTGACCCCCACAAATTTATTTGTTCAGATATTGCAATTTCTTTAAATTTTATTTGCTAATTGGAATCTCGAGTTAAGAATCAATATGACTGCGGTGAAAAAATTGAAAAACGGCAAAAATAAACGTGGTGGTAGTATACTTCAGTTTCGCCGTTTTACTAAAATCCGACAATTTGAGTTTTGCTAGAATTTCCAAAATATGTTGGTCATAGAAACAAAATTAATTGCAAAATTACGTTTTCAACTTTCGTACGGATTTGGTTACCCGCTAACATGAAAAACAAAATTTCTTACCAAATGTTCGAACGTGTAAGGAATTAAAAGTTTCAAAAAATTAAAACTATTTTGATCTTATAAACTTTTTAATGAAAGAAGTACGTTTCTAATTTTTTTTCTTCATACTATGCAGGTTTTTATTTTGTTTCTTTACAGCGATTTAGGGGAGATAAAGCTTTATATATACTAAGTTCTTCATTTAACTAATAATGAAACAAAGTTTCTTGGTAGTATTAAATTTAAGGAAATTTCAATAATTGGAGTGGGGTTAGCAGATGGAAATTTTTAACCAAGATTTTATTAAAATAGTCATCTTAAAAACTTCATTTTAATAGGTCTTGAAAATTTCAATAAAATCAAGCAATTATTTCATATTTGCAAAAATTTCCTAATTAACGTGTTTTAGTTTTTCACAGGAAAAAAACTGTGCTAATCCATAGGAATTTTTGTAATTGATAACTGACGAAAAAAGAAACAAAACAAAAAACTAAACAAAACAAGAGATTTTTTTATCAATATTGAACGTGTTAGAAATGATTTAAAACAAATTAAATAATTGTAAAATCCAAGATTTAATATTTAAAATAATCCCGAAATTTACGCATAGACAGTCACATGCCTTTGTCGAGAATAGACATTGGTAACAGTCATCTACAAAAACAATTCCTCGCTCATTCAAAAAAATCCCAAAGAGAGAAAGAAAAATATAGACAAATGATGAATAGAAAGGAAAAGAAAAGAGAACGAACAGTATAAAGAGAAATTAAATTAACGTCTTCGATCGACATCAGGGTCTATTGCAGTTCATCTGCTTTCTTACAAAAACATGACTGAAATTTAACCTTAAAATTTAGTTTTAAATAAAACTGGATATATTTAAGGTAAAAAATAATTTGTAAATCATGCTTTTAATACAAATTAAATATAACCAGTAATAGTGTTATATTATAAATATGGTTAAAATAATGAAGCCTTATGAAATAAATATTAAATATAGAAAATTGGTAAACAGAAAGAAGAGAATGTAAATGAAAGGGCAACGAACAGCATAGATAGAAGGGAAGTTTAAGTTAACGTCTTAGATCGACACTAGCGTTTATTGCAATATTTTTTATTTTTAGAAATATCTTGTTAGAATATATTTTTTTCCATGTTCTTCGATTCTGAATGAAATTTCCAGAAAAATATACACGTAAGTGATAAAAGTTAATTTCTTCAAATAAAGTTTCAGTAAAGTGTATTTTATTTTAGGAAGAATTTTAATTAAAAAGTTTTAAGTCTTACTAATTTTTCAACTATTTTTTGAAATACAGCAAAGGATTTTGTTTACTGTAAATATTAAATTTAGTCTATTGAAATTTAAAAGCTTCTAGAAATAGTTGCATTTTTAAAAATTCATTTTTGTTTCATTTTAATTCGATACCTCAACATTTTTACTAAAAGCACACATACCATGATAAAGGCCATAAGCTTGATAGAAAAAAGTTTTATAATCGAAATAGCTGTTTTGTTAAGCAGATAGACGGAAATCATGTTTTTACTTCGACAGCTGATTAATAAAATTACTAATGAAATTCAGCACATTTTCTCGGGAAAAAAAAAACTTATGTAACTGACTATATTTCTCAGATGAGGTAATGTTTACATTATTGACAATACATCATTCAGATTGTAAACATGGCATTAAAGATGAGAACAAAGTTATATAGCCCAGCCTGTCTTAGGTGCTAGAAATTTCGAACCGAACTATTTCAATCACTGGAATATATCATTCTCCTTCCAAGTGCGATGCCACTTCCAGATGCCATGTAGTTATCTTCCTTTAACTGAAGTTTAAGTTATTTGTTCACAACTGCAGTAGCCTGGGATTGAACCCACTGGAACTAACAAATGCCTATATCTACTGTGCCATGTGTACTTGAGAAAGAAGAACGCCAAAGTATACGATGGACAAAACATCATAAACTTGGCAATAAAAAATGAAGACAACAAATCAAACCTTGGAAAAGACAAAAAAAAAAACCCCAAAAAAAACAAAAAACAAAAAAACAAACTTGATTTGAAAATACATTCAAAATTCAAATACGTGTTGGATTTTAATGAAACTTTCAGGATTTAATCAAAAATGAATTAAATTATCTGCATGTTTTTTTAACATCTGTGCAGTTTCGTATTTATATTGGTTGAAAAAAAAAAAAAGACCCAGGACAATTTAGAGGAATTAGATAATGTTTTCTTTATCTCAAGCAGTTACACATTTACCAAAATTCTGCTCTAAAACATAAAAATGCAATCAAACTAAGACATTATTCAAGTAGCAAAGCCTTGCTATAAAAAAGATATGGACATCACTTTCTTCCGAAAATGATCTTTTTCAATGAATAATGAATTTTTCCAAGAATTGTATTCTTTTATTTTAAAAGTTTAATTAGAATAATTTCTAGATTTATAAATCAATATTCTGCACCGGTTAGGTGATATTGTTAAGTAAAAATTATATTTAGTGAAATCTCACACCATTCATTTGAAATGAATTTCGAATATTCTTTATAAACATGCCTGTTTTTCTTTTAAACGATGGGCCATACACAATGAAACAAATCTTGAAATTTTATAAATTATAAAAGAAAAACAAAAAAGTGAAAACTATTCTCTTAAAATTTCAGTATTAATTAAAACTTTCTTTAGGCTACGTGCAAATATCCTTAGAGAAGGTATTTACCAGTGTCTTCGCGCCAGTTATGGGTCAAATAACAGGACAGATTGGGTGCTATAGCCTTGGCTGGCAAACAGTCTACCACAGAAGTAATAGCAACCTACTGCGGGATTACCTTCTGAACACTCAATCATTTCACTTTCGAGACATGATCACCCAAGTGTGTATCTCGTCTGGCACTTAACTGACCGATTGATAATGTCCTTAATATGTATTATTTAGAAAAGTAATTAAAAGCTTATCTAATTAAATTATATAATTTGATTGCATTTTTATTTTACAATTTGGAGCAGAGTTTAAAAAAAGCCAACTGTTTGAAAAAAAAAAAAACATGATTTTTATTCTCCAATGATTATTGCGTCTTTTACCTAATAAATGAAATTTTGGCGACACAATTTCATTTCATGAAATTTCATGAATTTACGTGGAAGTGAGGTTAACAAATATAATAACGAAAAGAAATACTATTTGAAGCATGATTTTCTAAAGATTATAATTTCAAAAATAACTGTCATTCATTTGCGAATAATTCTTCATGTTTATGAAAGTCCGACTTATTTAATTTTTGCATGAATTTCCAAATTAATGTGTTTTTCATGGGAAAAACTGAGTTACATTTACATTTATTCATTGAAAACTCTGGTAAGGATTTGGTCACCATTTGATGAAAATCAAAACAAGAATTTTTTGCAAACATTCTGAACGTGTTGGTATTGATTAAAACATTGTAAAAATAATTTAAAATTACTTTCATCTTAATAACATTGTGATGGATAAAGTTCATGTTCATTACGTTTAGGGCCTGTTTTTCTTCATACTATTCTGTTTTTCTTCGCGAATTATTAGAGATGTCTACTAGTCTAACAGCTATTATCCAGTTAAAAAATATTAATTCATTAAACTTAGTAAATAATATTTATTTCAAATCATTATGCTTCCAATGTGCTATCATTCTTTTCCGCTTTCGGTAGACAACTATTAACTTAGTTGCTTTATTTTTTGTTCGAACAGCGTATTTGGTGAGCCTTTAGAGGGGTTGGAATTTTAAGTGCCAAATATTACACTCATCGCTGTTTTCTCAGGAAACCCATTACCAGCCTGATCATTTAGGCGTTTCTTAAGTTGATTTATGTGTCTTATGTATCAATTGGACACTTTACTACATAAATCATATACCCACTCTGTTTATAACCATTTCCCAAAAGGATTATTTGTCTATTTTGAAATACAACAGACATAGCTATACATCAAACTTTCCATATTAGTACTCCCTGGATAGCCAGCGTGAAAAACCTTTTACAGTGTGTTTCTGGAGTATTAATGGCAATATGCAATCACAACATGTCCCCTTCATAGTAACACCCCATCGCATTTAGGAAAAACGTCCGTAGCTTTTATGTAGTTAATAACTTAATATATTCATCATGGCAAGAAATTTGTTTTATTTGTTTCAGACTCACTGCAAAGTCACTTACAGTATAACAAAGAGTAGATTTTAATTCTCCTTCAGAGTAAATGTAGTCAAGCACTTTATCTTCCAGTGGTTCTTTTTATTTGACACTCCATCTGCATGGCGGGATATTTGCGTTGACAAGTACTCAATTTTAAAATTGTAATTCAACAGTATTGTACCCCATCACTTACGTCTGTTGGTTGTGTGTATAGGCAAGCCTTTCTTTGGGCCAAAAATGGTCAGTTATGTCTTGTGGTCTGTCTGTAGAGAGAATTTCCGTTTAGAAATATAGCGGTGGAGCTTTGTGACAGTGAATATAATCTCAAGTGCTTTTTTTTCAATCTGAGAATATTTTTTCTACAGGAAGCAAAGCTCTCAAAGTATTTATCGATTTTTTATCGTTCTAGTCGTTTTGTGAAGAATGTATGTTCCTACGCCATACGAACTACCATCGCTAGCAACAATGATTTCCAAGTCCGGATCGTAATGAGTACGAAACAAGTCTGACGTCAGAGTTGTCTTTATTTTTTTCAAATGCTTGCTTGTTTGCTGCTGTCCAAATCCAGGGCATATAATTTTTTCAATAATTCATTAAGGGTAGCAATCAAATCGCGCATCATTGGTATGAATGCCTGGTGATAGTTTGCTAGTCCTCGGAAGCTCTGTAATGAAGCGATGTTATTGGGTGCCGGCATGTCATTAATCATGATAGCCCGATCAGGATTCAGTCTAACATCCTGGTCAGTTATGTGTCCGATGTATTTGATTGTTTCCATGGGGTTGGGGAAATCACATTTGTTTTTTTAATTTTGAAATAGTACTTTCGCATTTTAGGAAAAACTGTACATGATCCTTATGTTAGACTATGCTTTGGTTTTCATTAGAATATCGTCTAATTAAGCAACTGCAAAATCAAGTCCACCCAGCATGGTATCTGACTTGTTGAAATATTGTTGGTGCTACCTTGACACCAAATGGTAAACGTTCGAATTTAATTTATCTAATCCACGATTCCTAATTATGCATAATAATTTCGAACTCAACTTTTCAACTGAAATTGTAAATAAGCATTTACAAGCTCAATTTTCGATAAAACAAATCCACCCCCTCCATTAAGCTTAGCGAAAATGCCTTCGGGACTAGAAAAAGGGTAGTGATAATCCTTCAGAACAACATTAAACCCTGTATCCTAAATATCCTCATATCTTTTAAAGTAAGACGCAAATGTTATGTTTTTCTTAGGCGCGTATGTAAAATTATTTATAGTAAAAAATTTAGAAGAAAATTATTTCTTAAACACAGAGTTCAACTGTCTAACCATTCTACCGAATGCGTTGACAGATTAGGTGTGAGATGCAAGAGAAGTGTTTGGCGATCGCAAGTGTACAAATTTTATCTTGTAAGAGGAAGAAACTCTGAAACACATGACCTTTAATTTACACAGATTACCATAACAAAAGAAAAATAAACTTATTTTAAACAAAAGAACGCACTACGATTTAAATAATAAATCTAGTCTTTGTTTTCGAAGTTTATAAAGTTCATGAAGTTTTTGAAACTATATAAATTATTACAATTTAAAAAAGATGAACAATTTTTACAATTTCATTATTAACTGAAATTTTTATTTTTCTTCTGAATAATTTCTCTAATTTATATTATTTATTAAAGCAATTAAAAGCTTAAATTAAATATCAGTTATAGTGCATTTTTATTTTACTATTATGAGCAGATATTCAGAAATAAAGGCAAAATATTTCAAAAGAAATATTAGATGATTTGCATTCCAAAGATTCCTGCGTTTAACTAATAAAACCAATTTTCGCAACAAAATTTTTAATTTCTTAAAATATTATGGATTTACAATACATGGAGGTGGGTAACAGAAGTATATAAAGATTTATAAAAATAAAATAATTTTAAAAATAATTTTATTCAATTCTGAATAAGTCCTGCAAGTTTAACTGGTGGATCTGAAGTATACTACCACCACGTTTATTTTCGGTCTTTTTCAATTTTTTCACTACAGTCCTATCGTTTACCCACTAAGCTTTACGATTTAAGAAACATAATTGGAAATATTTAAACAAATTGGAGTGGGTTCATTTTCTCATACAACGCTACAGTAAATCGATCCTCATTTTGAAAACAATGGCCGGGACGACTACATTACCGTCAGCATCTGTAAATTTGCCCATTATAAATTTTGGTTGGGACGTTTTTTCAGTTAAACGTTACTTCTTACACCTGAGACTTAAACAACGAAGTTTCAAATTTGCTAAAGTTTCAATATTTAAACAAACTGGGTGGGGGACAATTTCTCATACAACTTTGTAGTAAATCAATTCTCCAATTCGGAAATACTAGCTTCGATTTTTTTCAACTTGTAAGAAAGTAATGAAATAAAGCATGACTATGTTTAATAATTTTATTAGAACAGGGAAATTTTTTTCTTAGTGATTTACATGCCATTTTTTTCTTTTGTTTCAGATATCAAATTGTTATTTTTTCTTCCTGTTTCAAGGAAATTATGTCCAAACTTATTTTTTTTTGTGGGGGGGGGGTGTCAAAAGCCTGCACAAAGAAACTATGTTCAAGGAAACTATGTCCAATATTTTGTTTAGGGGGTGTTTTCAATAGCTTCTTTTTTCCAAGTTGTTGTTTAATTTTTTTTAATTTCAAGGAAACTTCCCAAATGGACTTCATGTCCAGGGCCATCCATCAGTTTTCGGACCTGTCAGAAGGAATTAAATGTTTTAAAAATTAATCAAAAATATTTTGATCTTTCATAAACTTTTTGATGAAAAAAGAAAAAGTACGTTTTTAAGTTTTTTTTTAATTCTTCATACGATGCAGGTTTTTATTAATTGTTTCTGTTTTCAGCGATTTAGGAGAGAAAGCTTTATATTTACAAAGTTCTTCATTTAACTAATAATGAAACAAAGTTTGTTGGTCGTATTGAATTTCTAGTATTTTCATTAATTGGCGTGGGGTTAACAGATAGAAAAAAAATTTTAGCAAGATTTTATTCAAATCGTCCTAAAAACTTTCATTTTAATAAGTCTTGAAGATTTCAATAAAATCAGGCAATTATTTCATATTTAGTAAAATTTCCAAATTGAAGTGTTTCAACTTTTCACAGGAAAAAACAGTGGCAATCCATAATCTATTTGGTGGACAGCTGACGAAAAAAAAACAACTAAACAAAACCAGAGATTTTTTTATCCATTTCGAACGTGTTAGAAATGATTTAAAATAATTAAATAATTGTACGATACTTAAGTCTTTCCTCTTAATGAACATTTTGTCGATAATTGTTTTTTTATTATGCTCGGTTTTGTTTTTTTTTTCTTGAACTTGTGGATGTAACTAACACTTTTTGTTGTTGCTCGAAATATCACATGGGGGAGGGGCGGACCCAAAACCAACCCAATGTTGAAGAGAATTTTATTAGCAGGGACTTTTACAAGATGACTTTTTTTATATATATATTCCCGCCAAAACATGAAAAAAAGATTGACCGATTTTTCTATTTGACGTTCTGTATTGAAAAGTGGCAAATATTTTTTTGCCATCAGTGACTTCCTAAAACTTTCAAAACAAAAGTGAAAGAATTACGTGAAAAAATTTAAATATTTTTTTGCTACCAAAAAGAATCTTTCAAATGGCTCCTATACTTAAACAGAATTAAAACGAACATCAAAACGAGTTTTTAAAAAAAATGTAGGATTTCTTTTGGTCTATCTTCAACATCTGAATTTCATTTTTTGTGTGCGGAATAACGAAATGAAAAGTGGCGTGTTAAGTCTGTAAAAAAAAAAAAAAAGAATTATAAAAATTATTTGTTTTCTTCCACTTACCTTTCAAGTCAGAATATGCAACGAAAAAAAAAAAAAAAGGAAGAGCTGGTTTCTTAATGTTCAAATAATTCAGTTGGGATTTCTTTTTCAACTTACTCAGCTTTTGTATTTTATGTACAGATAACAGTGCAATACAGTCGAAATGAAAGCGCATTACACAGACAAAAAATAGGAGGTCGAAAAAAAAAAAACACGGTACAAAAATTAAATTACTTTTTTGGATATGAAAGCAATCTGTACCCGTTGGAAAATCAGTGAAGATTTTTAGTCCAAATGTGGTTCCTAAGCATTTTAAAATCAGTAGGTTTCTTGGCAATTACAGAGCAAAATTTGGCATGACGAGAAGGACTTCGAATAGATGTCAAGGTTATTTTTAGATTTAATATCAAATGCAAATTTTCTTGAAGTAAATTATATATTTAAATATCCAAGAATCATTACTTGTTAATGCCTTGTAGTTGTTGACGATCCAAAGAACTTTCCGAATGTGAAGAGAATTTTAACGGTGGTCCGATCCGGAGCCGGAACTCGTCAAATTTGGAGTATGCTTGGGGGGGCTAATGATTCAATTGCAATGAACCCTTCTCTTTCTTTCTACAATGATAAAGACGAAGCAAATTTACAACAGTTTTGTTCTGGGAGGACCCCTATTTATGTTCACCCCTCCCTGTACAGAGCTTTAAAATTAACGTTTCCCCGGGACATTGGCGATCTGTCCTATGCTGGCACTATTAAAAGTGAAATGGGTCTAGGCTCAATGGGACGGGTCTTCGGTGTCCTGTCACCTGAGATGTTTGGTGCAGTGCCTCAACCCTAATCGGACTGATAATGGCTCTCTGGTTAGCTAGTATAAATGGCCGGGGCCTGAGATCAGAGTCACGCAGAGCGTGTATCAGCCGTGATCTTCAGCGCCTCGGTGTGAATGCATGTTGTATACAGGAGACCCGGTTTTCAACTCGCGATCATGAGGATATACTGTCTAGGACGTTCGCCCTCTATTCGGCATGTTTTGATGGACGCTCGAGAGGTGTTTCCTGGCTAGTGAGCAAGTCCTTGAATGCGGTGTGTGCCCTTGTCTTCGCAGATCCGGCAGGCAGACTTTCTGTGCTGGATGTTACTATAAATGATAAGCCGTTTTTGACGACATCTCGTCGGGTAGTTTTAGCGGGCGATTGGAATGCCGTCCTTGACCCCGATATAGATCGCATAGGGAAAAGATCGGGTACTAACAACCCGGATGTAAAACCATTTCGGGACTTTATCGACAGGTTCGATCTTGTCGATAAGTACCGAAATGAACACCCCCGGGATATAGTATGGACTTGGACTAATAGGGGCAGCTCGGCTACGGTGGTGCGTGCTAGCTTCATCGACCGAGTCTTAGTTAGGAGAGTCGATGTAGGGCTCTTAGGTTGTCCAAGTTTCCATTCGATAGTTTACTCGGATCATAGGCTCGTCCGGGTTCGCGTAAACTTAGATAAGCCTAGGATTAAATTGGCTGGTTACTGGAAATTGAACTGTTCATTGTTTGAAGAGCAAGATTTCCAGGACCAGTTGAAACTAACGATAAAGCGGGAATTGACGGGGGCTGTTGTTGGGAATAAGTGGTGGGATCCTTGAAATCCAATAATAGATCGTTTGCTGCTGAATATAGCCGTCGACTCAATCGAGAAAGATTAGCAGCACAAACGGCAGTAGAAGCTAAAGTTGATCGGGCTACCGTAAACTCGTGCGTCAGACGTAGCCTTAGCTAGGCGGAGCAGGCCTCCTTGTTTATCAAGAAGGACCAAGCTCTTGGTAGTTAGGGCTAGGTTAAAGAGAATGTCTCCTGAGGCAACGAACATACGCAGAATTGCGTGCAGAGGAATTGAGAAATGCTAGCAAAAGGCATATCGCAAGCGTCACATTGCCGGATGGGAGAACCGTGACTACAAACGCGGGCATAGTTGAGGCTTTTCGTGACTATTTTCAGGATCTGTTCACCAGTGAGCCCGGTCTGAGCACTGCTCAATTCGATGCTTCATTTGGCCGATCTCCCCTGCCTCGAGGCGGCTGAAGCGGCTGGGTGCGAGGGTCCCGTTACAGAGGCTGAGATTTGGGAGGCGCTCAAGCTGGTTGGCCGGGACAAGTCTCCGGATTGATGGTCTCCTACGAACCGTACTTGAGGCAGTCGCCCGTTCTGTTCCCTTGCTGGCACTGATTTTCAACAACTGGATGAGGCAGGGGTCTATACCCCAACGCTTCACCAGGGGTGTGATCAAGCTGCTGCGCAAAAGGGGCGACGGTGGGGATTCGATAGATAATTTCAGGCCTTGACGATGTTAAATACAGAGTTGAAGATTTTAGCCAAGATCTTAGCCAGCCGTTTGCAGGCTGTCCTCTCTAGTCTGATTGGCCCCGAGCAGACTTGTGCTGTGAAGGGTAGGACTATTCAGGACAACCTTCATTTGGTACGCTTGATCATTGAGAAAGTCGATATCGAAGCTGCGCTGATCAATTTAGATCAGTCCAAGGCGTTCGATAGGGTTGACCATCGTTTTCTCGAGTCTGTCCTTTCCGCTGCCGGTTTCTGGGCCGAATTTTTGCTCAGATCCACTTCGTACGCGTCCCGGTGCGCTGGTGGAAGTGAATGAGCCGATCGGGAACTCCTTTTTCTATTGACTCGCTCTATCTTTCGTCAAGGTTGTCCGCTCTCGCCTTTGCTTTACGTTCTTGCGTTGGAGCCTTCTCCTTCGCAAGTTAAAGGCGAATCCGGTCCTTCGCGGGATTACATTACCTGGTGCTACCACCTCGGCCAGGTATTCTGCCTATGCCGACGACGTTTCGGCTCTTGTGTCGAGCAGAGCCGAGATTGACGAAGTCAGCAAGGAAATCAGAGGGTATGAGACGGTGACAGGGGCCAAGATCAACCGCGATAAGTCTGTTGGCTTGCGGTTGGGCGCGTGAAGGAGTTTCTTCTTCCCGGGCCTTTCCACTGGACGGACGGGCCGGTCAAGATTCTCGGCGTCTGGTTCGGTCCTGATCTCCAGTTGAAATGAATTGGTCATGGAGGTACAAGAGAAGGCAGAGGCTGCAGTTCGTCTGTGGTCTCTGAGGAAGCTTTCCTTAAAGGGAGGGCGGAAGTATGTGTTTCACACATCTACCCGATTCTCCTTACCGACTCTCTGTGCTTCCACTCCCGTGTGCCATATTAATGACATTAGTCAGGGTCTTGTACTCCTTCCTCTGGGGAGAAGGCAAGGCTCCCAAGGTGTACTGCGAGATCTGTAGCCTCCATCCTTTCGAGGGCGGTCTGGGAATGCCAAGCGTTGAGATTCGTCAACATACGCTTCGCATTGCCTTCCTAGACCGAATGTGTTCGCAAGTGGATGAGAATGGTGAATTCTGGAAGGAAGATGCCCGCAAAGCTTCCTCATCCCTAAGAAGTGTGCATTCGTGCGAGGAAGAGGCCGGCCGTTTACCTCGAGGCGAATGCTCCTTCTATCGTGAATGCCGGCGAGACTCAGTTTTCTACGGGCGACAGATGGCCTCTCTGGCGTCCAGGCGTCCCTTCGGGCATTATATCGGGTGCTATGGAGGGGGGCCGTTCGTGATGATCTGATTGACGAGCTCGGTTTGACGAAGCAGGAGGCGCGCTCCATATGGCCTTGGGCGCCCGGGTTGAAATGCCTCACAAACAACGAAGCATCCCTCACCTGGCTGGTGATACGAAAGGCTGTCTGGGTCGGCAAGAAGCTTAAAGCAGCGGGTTTGGTTGTTTCGCCAAACTGCGTTCGCTGCGGTGGGTCGGTGGTCGAGACTTTGTCTCACGCCTTCTTTCATTGCAGTGTCGTAGTACCGTTGTGTAAGTGGCTTGAAGACTTCATGGTTCGCATGCTGCGTGGAAAGTTCTTTGTCCTGGAAGTCGCTTCTGTTTGTAGCAATGTGGTGCCGTCGTTGACTAGGGCTGAGCATTATGTGTTCGTATGCTTACTGGGTGTTATGCGAGTCGTGATTTGGACGACGCGACAGAAGGAATTCTATGGGGACGAGAAGTTTTCCTCTTCCCAACTGATTTTGTTTTTTAAGCATCAGCTTAAAGTCAAAATTAGGACGGAAAGGCGACGACTCCCTCCATCAGAATTTGGCAAAAGGTGGGTAAATCTTGCGCGAATCTGTCGAGTGAAAGGAGCTGATTTGGAGTGGCATTTTGATGACGGTTAGGCATCAGGATATTGGGGATCCTGGGCTAAACATTTTCAACCCCTCCCGAAAGTAGGATAGTTTAGTTAATTTGTCTTTTTATGTTTTAATGATGGTTAAACTTAGCTAGGGTATGCATGGGCATTGGCCCCACTTTTATTTTTTTGTGCCCTCTCTTTTTTGGTTTAATTCCCCAGCCCTTCCCCACTTTTTAGGTGATTAGAGATAACAGTTCCCTGGTAGAGGCGGGGCATCTTTCGTTTCGAGTGTGTTTATTTTCGTATTTGTTATTGTGTTTGTGTGTGTGCGTGGTTGTGTGTATGACTGTTTGAGATCTGCCAGCCCCGCTAAAATTTCGCCCAGCTAACTGATGTTTCTGTCACGGATAGAGATTGTGGGGGGTTTAATACTAACATCAATTTTGTTTAGTTTTTGTATATATTTTTATTCGTTGTATAAAAATCATTGGGGTTTGCAATATTAAGTGTTATTTCCCCCACCCCCCACAGACAAATTGTACATATGGGTTTAGTTAGACTTTCATAGAGTGTATTGAGGCATTGTGGTGCTCGTAGTAAGAATGGTACGTAAGATTGTGATGTTTTGGTGTAAGGGATATTATACTGTCTGCTTGGGTCAGTGAGTGAGTCTAGCTAAGTTAATATAAGACAGATGAAGACCAGCCTTCCCCATCCCCACAATTTTGGCCTTGTGCCGCATTTTTTGTAAATTTTTACAAAAATAAATAATTGCCTTGTAGTTGTTGACGATCCAAAGAACTTTCCGAATGTGAAGAGAATTTTAACGGTGGTCCGATCCGGAGCCGGAACTCGTCAAATTTGGAGTATGCTTGGGGGGGCTAATGATTCAATTGCAATGAACCCTTCTCTTTCTTTCTACAATGATAAAGACGAAGCAAATTTACAACAGTTTTGTTCTGGGAGGACCCCTATTTATGTTCACCCCTCCCTGTACAGAGCTTTAAAATTAACGTTTCCCCGGGACATTGGCGATCTGTCCTATGCTGGCACTATTAAAAGTGAAATGGGTCTAGGCTCAATGGGACGGGTCTTCGGTGTCCTGTCACCTGAGATGTTTGGTGCAGTGCCTCAACCCTAATCGGACTGATAATGGCTCTCTGGTTAGCTAGTATAAATGGCCGGGGCCTGAGATCAGAGTCACGCAGAGCGTGTATCAGCCGTGATCTTCAGCGCCTCGGTGTGAATGCATGTTGTATACAGGAGACCCGGTTTTCAACTCGCGATCATGAGGATATACTGTCTAGGACGTTCGCCCTCTATTCGGCATGTTTTGATGGACGCTCGAGAGGTGTTTCCTGGCTAGTGAGCAAGTCCTTGAATGCGGTGTGTGCCCTTGTCTTCGCAGATCCGGCAGGCAGACTTTCTGTGCTGGATGTTACTATAAATGATAAGCCGTTTTTGACGACATCTCGTCGGGTAGTTTTAGCGGTCGATTGGAATGCCGTCCTTGACCCCGATATAGATCGCATAGGGAAAAGATCGGGTACTAACAACCCGGATGTAAAACCATTTCGGGACTTTATCGACAGGTTCGATCTTGTCGATAAGTACCGAAATGAACACCCCCGGGATATAGTATGGACTTGGACTAATAGGGGCAGCTCGGCTACGGTGGTGCGTGCTAGCTTCATCGACCGAGTCTTAGTTAGGAGTCGATGTAGGGCTCTTAGGTTGTCAAGTTTCCATTCATTAGTTTACTCGGATCTTAGGCTCGTCCGGGTTCGCGTAAACTTAGATAAACCTAGGATTAAATTGGCTGGTTACTGGAAATTGAACTGTTCATTGTTTGAAGAGCAAGATTTCCCAGGACCAGTTGAAACTAACGATAAAGCGGGAATTGACGGGGGCTGTTGTTGGGAATAAGTGGTGGGATCCTTGAAATCAATATTAGATAGTTTGCTGCTGAATATAGCCGTCGACTCAATCGAGAAAGATTAGCAGCACAAACGGCAGTAGAAGCCAAAGTTGATCGGGCTATCAAATCCCGTGTTACTGGGGACGTGAACCTTAGCTAGGGCGGAGCAGGCCTCCTTGCTTATCAAGAAGGACCAAGCTCTGGTAGTTAGGGCTAGGTTAAAGAATGTCTCCTGAGGCAACGAACATGGCCTGGTGCGTGGGAATTGAGAAATGCTAGCAAAAGGCATATCGCAAGCGTCACATTGCCGGATGGGAGAACCGTGACTACAAACGCGGGCATAGTTGAGGCTTTTCGTGACTATTTTGGGATCTGTTCACCAGGGAGCCCGGTGCTGAGCACTGCTCAATTCGATGCCTATTTGGCCGACTTCCCCCGCCTCGGGGCGGCGGAGGCGGCTGGGTGCGGGGTCCCGTTACAGGGGCTGAGATTTGGGAAGCGCTCAAGCTGGTTGGCCGGGACAAGTCTCCGGGATTGGATGGTCTTCCTTACGAACTGTACTTGAGGCAGTCGCCCGTTCTTGTTCCGCTGCATGGCACTGATTTTCAACAACTGGATGAGGGCAGGGTCTATACCCCAACGCTTCCTCGGGGGTGAGAATCAAGTTGCTGCACCAAGCAAGGACGGTGGGGATTCGATAGATAGTACAAGGCCTTTGACGATGTTAAATGCAGTTTGAAGATTTTAATACAAGATCTTAGCCAGCCGTTTGCAGGCTGTCCTCTCTGATCTGATTGGCCCCGAGCCGGAGCTTGTGCTGTGAAGGGTAGGACTATTCAGGACAACCTTCATTTGGTACGCTTGATCATTGAGAAAGTCGACACGGAAGCCGCGCTGATCAATTTAGATCAGTCCAAGGCGTTCGATAAGGTTGACCATCTGTTTTCTCGAGTCTGGCATCTTTCCGCTGCCGGTTTCGGGCCGAATTTTTTGCTCCTGGATCCGACTTCTGTACGCGTCCCCGGTGCATGGTGGAAAGTGAATGGAGTACGATCGGAACCTTTTCTATTGACTCGCTCTATTCGTCAAGGTTGTCCGCTCTCGCCTTTGCTTTACGTTCTTGCGTTGGAGCCTTTCCTTCACAAGTTAAAGGCAGAATCGGTCCTTCGCGGGATTACATACCTGGTGCTACCACCTCGGCCAGAGTGTTCGCCTTTCTCTTTTGACGACGGTTTCGGCTCTTGTGTTGAGCAGAGGAGCCAAGACCAAGGCGAAGTCAGCAAGGAAATCAGAGGAGTATGAGACGGTGACAGGGGCCAAGATCAACCGCGATAAGTCTGTTGGCTTGCAGTTGGGCGCGTGGAAGGAGTTTCTCTTCCCAAGGGCCTTTCCACTAGGACGGACGGGCCGGTCAAGATTCTCGGCGTCTGGTTCGGTCTGATCTCCAATTGAAATGAATTGGTCGGAGGTACAAGAGAAGGCAGAGGCTGCAGTTCGTCTGTGGTCTCTGGGGAAGCTTTCCTTAAAGGGGAGGGCAGGAAGTATGTGTTTCACATCACGATTCTCCTTTGCAAACTCTCTGTGCTTCCACTCCCGTGTGCCATATTAATGACATTAGTCAGGGTCTTGTACTCTCCTTCCTCTGGGGAGAAGGCAGACTCCTAAGGTGTGTCGCGAGATCTGTAGCCTCCATCCTTCTGAGGGCGGTCTGGGAAGTATAAACGTTGAGATTCGTCAACATACGCTTCGCATTGCCTTCCTAGACCGAATGTGTTCGCAGTGGATGAGAATGGTGAATTCTGGAAGGAAGATGCCCGCAAAAGCTTCCCATCCCTAAAGAAGTGTGCATTCGTGCGAGGAAGAGGCCGGCCGTTTACTTCAGGCGAATGCTCCTTCTATCGTGAATGCCAGCGGCCTCAGTTTCTCTTACGGGCGACAGATGGCCTCTCTGGCGTCCAGGCGTTGTCCCTTCGGGCATTATATCGGGTGCTAGTGAGGGGGCCGTTCGGGATGATCTGATTGACGAGCTCCGGTTGACGAAGCAGGAGGCGCGCTCCATATGGCCTTAGACGCCCGGGTTTGAAATGCCTCACAAACAACGAGGCATCCCTCACCTGGCTAGTGATACGAAAGGCTGTCTGGGTCGGCAAGAAGCTTAAAGCAGCGGGTTTGGTTGTTTTCGCCAAACTGCGTTCGCTGCGGTGGGTCGGTGGTCGAGACTTTGTCTCACGCCTTCTTTCATTGCAGTGTCGTAGTACCGTTGTGTAAGTGGCTTGAAGACTTCATGGTTCGCATGCTGCGTGGAAAGTTCTTTGTCCTGGAAGTCGCTTCTGTTTGTAGCAATGTGGTGCCGTCGTTGACTAGGGCTGAGCATTATGTGTTCGTATGCTTACTGGGTGTTATGCGAGTCGTGATTTGGACGACGCGACAGAAATTCTGTATAGGGACGAGAAGTTTTCCTCTTTAGCTGATTTTGTTTTTTAAGCATCAACAAAAATTAAATTAGGACGGAAAGGCGACGACTCCTCCATCAGAATTTGGCAAAGGTGGGTAAATCTTGCGCGAATCTGTCGAGTGAGGGAGCTGATTTGGACTGGCATTGATGACGGTTAGGCATCAGGATATTGGGGATCCTGGACTAAACATTTTCCAACCCCCTCCCGGTAGGATGGTTTGATTTAATTTGTCTTTTTATGTTTTAATGATGGTTAAACTTAGCTAGAATTATGCATGAGCGTGGCCCCGCTTTTTATTTTATTTTTTTTGTGCCCTCTCTTTTTTGGTTTAGTCCCAGACCTTCCCTTTTGGGGTGATTAGAGATATCAGTTCCCTGGTAGAGGCGGGGCATCTTTCGTTTCGAGTGTGTTTATTTTCGTACTTGTTATTGTGTTTGTGTGTGTGTGCGTGTTTGTGTGTATGACTGTTTTGAAATCTGCCAGCCCATCACAATTTCGCCCAGCTAACTGATGTTTCTGTCACGGATGAGATTGTGGGGGGTTTTAATACTAACATCAATTTTGTTTGGTTTTTGTATATATTTTCATTCATTGTAAATCATTGGGGTTAGCAATTTTAAGTGTTATTTCCCCCCACCCCCCACAGACAAAATTGTACATATGGGTTTAGTTAGACTTTCACAGAGTGTATTGAGGCATTGTGGTGCTCGTAGTAAGAATGGTACGTAAGATTGTGATGTTTTGGTGCAAGGGATATTATACTGTCTGCTTGGGTCAGTGAGTGAGTCTAGCTAAGTTAATGTAAGACAGATGAAGACCAGACTTCCCCATCCACAATTTTGGCCTTGTGCGCATTTTTTGTAAATTTTTTACAAAGATAAATAATTGCCTTGTAGTTGTTGAAGGTCCGAACTTTCCGAATGTGAAGAAAATTTTTTTAACGGTGGTCCGATCCGGGCCGGAACTCGTCAAATTTGGAGTATGCTTAGGGAGGCTAATGATTCAATTGCAATGAGCCCTTCTCTCTTTCTACAATGATAAAGACGAAGCAAATTTACAACAGTTTTTGTTCTGGGAGGACCCTATTTATGTTCACCCCTCCCTGTACAGAGCTTTAAAATTAACGTTTCCCCGGGACATTGGCGATCTGTCCTATGCTGGCACTATTAAAGTAGAAATGGGTCTAGGCTCAATGGGACGGTTCTTCGGTGTCCTGTCACCTGAGATGTTTGGTGCAGTGCCTCAACCCTAATCGGACTGATAATGGCTCTCTGGTTAGCTAGTATAAATGGCCGGGGCCTGAGATCAGAGTCACGCAGAGCGTGTATCAGCCGTGATATTCAGCGCCTCGGTGTGAATGTATGTTGTATACAGGAGACCGGTTTCAACTCGCGATCATGAGGATATACTGTCTAGGACGTTTGCCCTCTATTCGGCATGTTTTGATGGACGCTCGAGAGATGTTTCCTGGCTAGTGAGCAAGTCCTTGAATGCGGTGTGTGCCCTTGTCTACGCAGATCCGGCAGGCAGACTTTCTGTGCTGGATGTTCCTATAAATGATAAGCCGTTTTGACGACATCTCGTCAGGTAGTTTTAGCGGGCGATTGGAATGCCGTCCTTGACCCCGATATTGATCCCGCAGGAAAAAGTCGGTGCTAACAACCCGGATGTAAAACCATTTCGGGACTTTATCGACAGGTTCGATCTTGTCGATAAATGCCGAAATGAACACCGGGATATAGTATGGACTTGGACTAATAGGGGCAGCTCGGCTACGGTGGTGCGTGCTAGCTTCGTCGACCGAGTCTTAGTGAGGAGAGTCGATGTAGAGCTCTTAAGTTGTCCAAGTTTTCATTCGATAGTTTACTCGGATCATAGGCTCGTCGGGTTCCGCGTAAACTTAGATAAGCAAGGATTAAATTGGCTGGTTACTGGAAATTGAACTGTTCATTGTTTGAAGAGCAAGATTTCCAGGACCAGTTGAAACTAACGATAAAGCGGGAATTGACGGGGGCTGTTGTTGGGAATAAGTGGTGGGGATCCTTGAAATCAATATTAGATCGTTTGCTGCTGAATACTGGCGTCGACTCAATCGAGAAAGATTAGCAGCACAAACGGCGATAGAAACAAGTTGATCGGGCTATCAAATCCCGTGTTACTGGGGACGTAGCCTTAGCTAGGGCGGAGCAGGCCTCCTTGCTTATCAAGAAGGACCAAGCTCTGGTGGTCAGGGCTAGGTTAAAGAGAATGTCTCCTGAGGCAACGAACGCCTTTTTAGAATTGCGTGCAGAGGAATCAGAAATGCTAGCAAAAGGCATATCGCAAGCGTCACATTGCCGGATGGGAGAACCGTGACTACAAACGCGGGCATAGTTGAGGCTTTTTCGTGACTATTTTCAGGATCTGACCACCAGGAGCCCGGTCTGAGCACTGCTCAATTCGATGCCTATTTGGCTGACTTCCCCCGCCTCGAGGCGGCTGAAGCGGCTGGGTGCGAAGGGTCCCGTTACAGAGGCTGAGATTTGAGAGGCGCTCAAGCTGGTTGGCCGGGACAAGTCTCCGGGATTGGATGGTCTTCCTTACGAACTGTACTTGAGGCAGTCGCCATTGTTCCCTTGCTGGCACTGATTTTCAACAACTGGATGAGGCAGGGGTCTATACCCCAACGCTTCACCAGGGTGTGATCAAGTTGCTGCGCAAAAGCAAGGACGGTGGGGATTCGGTAGATAATTTCAGGCCTTTGACGATGTTAAATACAGAGTTGAAGATTTTAGCCAAGATCTTAGCCAGCCGTTTGCAGGCTGTCCTCTCTAGTCTGATTGGCCCCGAGCAGACTTGTGCTGTGAAGGGTAGGACTATTCAGGACAACCTTCATTGAGTACCAGCTTGATCATTGAGAAAGTCGACACGGAAGCCGCGCTGATCAATTTAGATCAGTCCAAGGCGTTCGATAAAGAGATTGACCATCACGTTTTCTCCAGTCTGTCCTTTCCGCTGCCGGTTTCGGGCCGAATTTTTGCTCCTGGATCCGACTTCTGTACGCGTCCCCCGGTGCGCTGGTGGAAGTGAATGGAGTACGATCGGAACCTTTTCTATTGACTCGCTCTATTCGTCAAGGTTGTCCGCTCTACCTTTGCTTTACGTTCTTTTCGTTGGAGCCTTTCCTTCGCAAGTTAAAAGCCGAATCCGGTCCTTCGCGGGATTACATTACCTGGTGCTACCACCTCGGCCAGGTATTCTGCCTATGCTGACGACGTTTCGACTGCCCCATTGTCGAGCAGAGCCGAGATTGACGAAGTCAGCAAGGAAATCAGAGGGTATGAGACGGTGACAGGGGCCAAGATCAACCGCGATAAGTCTGTTGGCTTGCGGTTGGGCGCAACGTGGAAGGGAGTTTCTCTTCCCGGGCCTTTCCACTGGACGGGCCGGTCAAGATTCTCGGCGTCTGGTTCGGTCCTGATCTCCAGTTGGAAATGAATTGGTCGGAGGTACAAGAAGGCAGAGGCTGCAGTTCGTCTGTGGTCTCTGAGGAAGCTTTCCTTAAAGGGGAGGGCGGAAGTATGTGTTTCCCGCATCTTACCCGATTCTCCTTTACCGACTCTCTGTGCTTCCACTCCCGTGTGCCCTTGTGTGAGCATTAGTCGGTCTTGTACTCCTTCCTCTGAGGGAGAAGGCAAGGCTCCTAAGGTGTGTCGCGAGATCTGTAGCCTCCATCCTTCTGAGGGCGGTCACAGAATGCCAAGCGTTGAGATTCGTCAACATGCGCTTCCGCGACTGCCTTCCTGAACCGAATGTGTTCGCAAGTGGATGAGAATGGTGAATTCTGGAAGGAAGATGCCCGCAAAAGCTTCCCATCCCTAAAGTGTGCATTCGTGCGAAGGAAGAGGCCGGCCGTTTACCTCGAGGCGAATGCTCCTTCTATCGTGAATGCCGGCGAGCATTCAGTTTTCTCTTACGGGCGACAGATGGCCTCTCTGGCGTCCAGGCGTTGTCCCTTCGGGCATTATATCGGGTGCTAGCGAGCTCGGTTTGACGAGGCAGGAGGCGCGCTCCATATGGCCTTGGGCGCCCGGGTTGAAATGCCTCACAAACAACGAGGCATCCCTCACCTGGCTGGTGATACGAAAGGCTGTCTGGGTCGGCAAGAAGCTTAAAGCAGCGGATTTGGTTGTTTCGCCAAACTGCGTTCGCTGCGGTGGGTCGGTGGTCGTGACTTTGTCTAACGCCTTCTTTCATTGCAGTGTCGTAGTACCGTTGTGTAAGTGGCTTGAAGACTTCATGGTTCGCATGCTGCGTGGAAAGTTTTTTGTCCTGGAATTCGCTTCTGTTTGTAGCAATGTGGTGCCGTCGTTGACTAGGGCTGAGCATTATGTGTTCGTATGCTTACTAGGTGTCATGCGAGTCGTGATTTGGACGACGCGACAGAAGGAATTCTATGGGGACGAGAAGTTTTCCTCTTCCCAACTGATTTTGTTTTTTAAGCATCAGCTTAAAGTCAAAATCAGGACGGAAAGGCGACGACTCCCTCCATCAGAATTTGGCAAAAGGTGGGTAAATCTTGCGCGAATCTGTCGAGTGAAAGGAGCTGATTTGGACTGGCATTTTGATGACGGTTAGGCATCAGGATATTGGGGATCCTGGACTAAACATTTTCAACCCCTCCCGAAAGTAGGATAGTTTAGTTAATTTGTCTTTTTCTGTTTTAATGATGGTTAAACTTAGCTAGGGTATGCATGGGCATTGGCCCCACTTTTTATTTTTTTTGTGCCCTCTCTTTTTTGGTTTAATTCCCCAGCCCTTCCCCATTTTTTAGGTGATTAGAGATACCAGTTCCTTGGTAGAGGCGGGGCATCTTTCGTTTCGAGTGTGTTTATTTTCGTACTTGTTATTGTGTTTGTGTGTGTACGTGTTTGTGTGTATGACTGTTTGAGATCTGCCAGCCCCGCTAGAATTTCGCCCAGCTAACTGATGTTTCTGTCACGGATAGAGATTGTGGGGGGTTTAATACTAACATCAATTTTGTTTAGTTTTTGTATATATTTTCATTCATTGTATAAAAATCATTGGGGTTAGCAATTTTAAGTGTTATTTCCCCCACCCCCCACAGACAAATTGTACATATGGGTTTAGTTAGACTTTCACAGAGTGTATTGAGGCATTGTGGTGCTCGTAGTAAGAATGGTACGTAAGAGTGTGATGTTTTGGTGCAAGGGATATTATACTGTCTGCTTGGGTCAGTGAGTGAGTCTAGCTAAGTTAATATAAGACAGATGAAGACCAGCCTTCCCCATCCCCACAATTTTGGCCTTGTGTCGCATTTTTTGGAAATTTTTACAAAAATAAATAAATCCCGTGTAGTTGTTTAATGTAAATTTTACATTTTATACTGATGTGCGTTGTGGTGTTGTGGATATCACCTTGGAATGAGAAATCGGAAAGCCGAGTTTAATTTCTAGTTAAATTCGTTGCTTTCACTTACGTGCAAATACTCTTGCGAGAAATATTAATCCGTCTATTCCTTCCAGCTATGGGTGAAATAACAGGACAAACTGGGTTCTATAGCCATTGTTGGTGAGCATTGTATCACAGAATGTAATGACAACCTACTTTGGGAAAATCTGCCCAGTTAGTTATGTCTTCAAAGAGACATGATCGCCGAAGCGTGTATCACAAAGGGAACTAAACTATCTGATACCATGATTACTGTAAAAATATAATACAAGGCTGAATATATATAGTAATAATGAAATTTAAATCTTTCAAGCAAAATCATACATATTTTACACACTCGTTGACTGAATGACATTCTTTCTTTCAAAAGTCCCAAATGGTAATAACAACTGAAGATAATATAGACTTGTAATAAAACCTAAGTAGAGGCAAGGTGGAGGAATGGATAGTGGCTCGGATTATAAAAGCAAACAACGTTTAATTGGCAATTGATTTCAACTTTATGAAATGGTAAGAATTTTTATAATTGATTCACATATATTAATACTTTTGTTAATGTTTATGAATAAATATTGTTTATAAATTTATTCTTTTATAAATTGCTAAATGAGAAATATTGCTGTGCATTAGTTTCAAATGTATTAATTTTTAAGATGTTGTAAATATGAAAATATATTTGTAATATAAACAATCTGATAAATAAATGTCTAATATTTTTGTTTCAAATTTGCAAGAACAAAAATATGTTAATTCACTTTCATATTTAGGTTCTATTACAATTCTGATCACCAGATTTTAAAAGAACAAGAATTGCCAAAGACGAAGTTAGCGAAAACAACATTTGCGTTAATGGAAAAACAATCCTTCCGGCACTTTGACCATTGTGCCTGCAACATTTAAAGTTGACGGCTGAATTTCATTTTACACTTCTATATTATAAAAAATAAAATTCTTCAGTCAACTAAATTTCATAAAAGCATAAAAAAAAACAATATTTGTAAATTATTGGTGACTGCATATTTTGTGTAAGTTGACTTCATGTAAGATGAAACAAATGAGTTTATCTTCAGAAAACAAAACATTCTGTGCATATAAAACAACCAGTTGCCAAAATAGCATGATTTTTAACGTCTTACAAAATAATTACCTGCGTATAGTGCATCCCTCTATTTTCCGCATAAAACATTGACAACTTACGGTATATAAACTTAAAGATAATTTTTAAAAGAAAAAATCCTAATTTATCAATTGTTGTGCTTATGGTATTCTTTATTTCATCAAGGATTTTAAAATTTCTTGAACACTTTTTAGATTTTCGGATGACATGAAGAAAGTACTGTTGAAGTCCATGACCTTGATGAGAGTCCACAGGCTACTGTGTCGAAAATATTGCTAATTTACAATGGAGACAAATCAAGCTGTTTCCCCTTTCTTCTTCTGCTCAAATAGCCTTAGCTCCAAACTCCAATCATGGACTTCTTCTCAATCTTTCTCTGAAGGTTAGAAATGCCTTCAGCAACTTTGTTACACATGCAAATTTTATTTTTGGCAAACGCAGCCTGTTTTTTTTTTTAGCAAGGAGAGAGAAACTGACCTCTTGTTTCTAAGCGGTCTCGCTTCCAACTGCTGCTAAGGTCCCGTCACAGTTCTCCCTTCCCCTTCAAAGGGTTGATTGACCTTTGAACTGTCCAATCATAGTCCATTAAAATATCAGCAAGTTCTCAGAGCCAGGAACATATTGAGTATTTATTGTTCTCCCTTCAACTTTAAAATTTTCAAACTCTCTCGACAAAAAAAACTTTCCTTAGCATGATCGACATAAATTCAAGTATATGGATATTATCTCTAACGTGAGAGACTGCTACCTCCAGATCGGATATTTTCCCAGAGGATACAGCAGTCTGATGAGAATTGGTGATAGGCAATTCCGTTGGATAAAGATGTCTCAAAGAATGCTACTGGATGCCTTTATCCACCCTTTTAATCTTAGCTGTACGCACCAAGACATCATTCCCCGGAATAACTTAGAAGATCTACAAAAATGAGCAATAAGGTCAAGCCTTTATTGGATTCTGAAGTAAAACTACATCCTCCTCTTTAATTATGTTGGAGATATTGACTTAATACAACTCCTGCGTTTGCTCTCTCAGTCCTAGCAGGTATTCCTCATACCATAACTTATGAAACCTTTCAATGTATAAATCTCTTTGATCTAGACTCTTCAACAAAACACTTCTAGAGGGTAACTCCATAGCAGAGAAATTACCGTTTCATCCAGGAAAATTGAGCTATAATTATGAGGATAAATAAATGCATTGGGTGATATAATATCTAACCCAGCATCTCCTGAAAATCTGTAAATGAAGAGACGGAAATGGCATTCTGAACGTTTGAAATGTCTGTAAGCAGGTCGAAATACTGTAGTTACTCTCGACCCACCAGTCAATACAGTCAACTCTTGACCGTCTTGATGAGGCGTTCCCATATACTATCAAACCAGGCTGAATAAAGGGGAATTGTGAGATGTTTTATGTTGTATGTGCTAAATTTCCCAACAAACTTATCAAACACATATATTTGTTTGATCACATCACAGCCCGAAACAAAGAAACGAGCTTAATAACAGTAAATATGGGCTGGGACACCATGTACATTGACAGATCGCACTAAAGCATAACCTCAGAATGGACAGTCATATCCTCGATCAACACCAAATGTAGAGCTCTGACAGTAAAACAACAGAAAATTAGAATATACATATTCCGCATATCCTCCCCTCTCCAAACCTACAAGTAACCGGCAAAATCAATCCCCGTTTGGAGTAAAGGTCGGATTAAATTCACTCTGTGTTGAGGAAATTTCGTTACCTTGGGATATTTGAAGGCTATGGCGTTGTATCGTTTACAAATGGAATGAGATGAAATTAGACTCTTGACAGTCTGTCTAGACTTATTCACCCAAAACCCCAACAAACGTAGCTTGTTAAGGGTAGCAGCACTACCCAAATGTTTGCAATTTAAATGGCAGTCTATAATGATCAACTCGGTGACCTAACAATCCCGAGGCAATACAGAACCCCTAGAGAGTATAAATTTTTTTTTCCAATTCTCCCTCTAGATCAGATCAGACCGTCATCGTCCAAATAAAGACCCAGATTAGTCACCAAAGACATCTCCTATGTAGAAGGGTCCAATAAAAACAACTTCACTTTAGTTAGGAACAAAGACTGTACCGAGTTCCATAAATAATTCTTAACATTTAGCACATGTTCCATAATGAAACCCTTCAACCTTAAAATAAACTTAAGGATATAAACTAAAATTCTCCTTAAATCTGGAAAGGATGAAAAATCCTGAACCACAGGAACATCAGTAACAACGTTATCCAACACCAACCTTTGACTGTTGTGACTCAGACAATTCAGTTCACTATGCGGCTAATACACCTTGTCACCCGACAACCAGTAAGGCCCAAATATCCAAAACTGAAACTGCGATTCAAACTTGTCCAGTGAAATACCTCTAATGATCATATCAGGAGGATTCACACCTGATGAGACATATCTGTAGTTCAGATAATAACCCTGGTCTGTTAGCCTTTCCACTGCTCCCCGAAAGTCTTTTAACCCGTTTTTGATAAACAAATCTTTCGTTTTCGAATCATCCGATAACACCCATGACAGTACGATTTGAGCGTCAAAAATCACGGTAACGCTCTTCACAACGTTTACCGGCAAGAACTTTAAAATGTTAGGGGCAGTTCTGATGGCAAGAAGAACGGCTAATAGTTCCAGAGATGGCAAAATTCTATTCTTTCAAGGAACTACCTTAGCGAGTATCAATCTGGCAGATCCATTCTGTCTCGTATAGGCTGCAAATTCATATGACTTTTGAGAAGCATCACAAAACGCCAACAAACTGGCAGGACAAGCATTATCCCAAACAAATATGGGGAACTTCAAACTTTCCAACTGTCCCAGATCCTCAAACAATTTACTCCAGACCATCTGAAGTTTATTAGAAATCCTCTCATCTCAGGTCAACTTTAGCCTCCTTAAGTCACTGATAAAGATATTTCCTTTGATAGTGACAGGCATACATAAGGATAACGGGTAAAAAACACCGGAATTCACTGATGGGACACGTATCCTAATTACGGCAGCAAATTCAGGAGACTTACTCGCTATGTATGACTCATATTTGTCCGAGTCATAATAATAACCTAGAACATTCTCAAATGGCGTTTCATGAGCAAAAAAAATGCCATCAGACTTCATTTCAATCCTCAAGATATCACAGTTTGAGTTGCAGGAACTGAGGAAGAAGTTACCGTCCTTGATGATGTCGACAGCATCCTGACCCAAACTCAATAAAACAGCCGGAGAATCGTGGGTCTTTATGTGGTTATCCACATAAAAATGATCTAGCAGCATATCTCTGCATAAACCGTCAGGGTACCTTTCAAGAATATGTTTGATCACGAAATTGAGAATTAAAAGACTGATGTATATAAAGCACAATAAGCTGCCTTTGATCCTGAGGACAAAACAGAAAAGGCTTTTGTCTCTATTCTTTTTTAATTTTATCATTATGAATGCCTTCCGAACATCAGCCAACAATACATAACGGTCCATTCTGAATTGTGACATCAAATGCCACATGTCAGAATAGAGATTGATGCCAGGATATACACAATCATTAATAGGGGGGCGAACACCGGTATGTTAGGAACAATTGACTACAGTGCGTATTTTAATTGAACTTTGACTGTCCGATTTTAAAAAATGGCCTGTGAAGTATCCTAGTATAATTCTTAAACAACTCAGGCTTAATTCCGATATTGGCAATATGTTCCGACTCCTGCTCTAGGAAAACCTGGCAGTACTTATCGTACATGCCATGTTTATCCAGCGTATTAACAACACGATTAAGGACGTTCAACGCTAACTTATGGTTTGAATGAAGCAAAGGTAATTTATTTTCATCCTTGGGTAACTTCTACATAATAGCAGTTATTCTCATAAGTGATGGATTCACAAAATAACGTTATCTTATCATGATTAAAAACACTGATAGCATCCTCTCCAATACACAAAGTCTCTAAACTTAACATTTTGTCTATGGTTCTCTCCACTGAGGATTCATCAAAACAGTCCAAAAGATCTACAGACGTGGATTTAGGTTCGATACGGATCACTGGTCACTCTGAAAAAATGGTTATAATCTGATTATAATGAGTGCCACAAGATTTATTTCCCTGAGTAACAGTCTCTGGTGCCAAAAAGTCAGCAATATTCCCAAAAGGTACTAATCCATGAGGGAACCTAAACACAGAGCCATTAATAAAACTAGTCAACCGCATGAGACCAAAAAAATAAGCAAATCTGCACCTAACAACCCTTGCACAGAGAACGAATAATCCTGGAGACTTGAACAGTTCACTGCCAATTTAAAACAACTAGCTTGAATATTGTCTACCGCTGCACCTAGACCAAATACATGAACATCTAGGTCTAACTTTTCATCCACCAGACATGGAATCGATTTCATTCCATTAAAAATCTTGGCATCCAACAATACTTCACTTAATATTCTGCGCCGAACTCAAAACGGTTTTAATGACAAATTTTCCTTTAACTGCTTGAACAGGATTATCATTCAAAGTCCTCATTAAAGGTAAGACAGTTGACTGCCAGTGTCTAGCAAACAATTTACCATTTTCTCAGTCTCGACCTGCCCGATTACGATCTCAACCATGGGTAGCAATAAATATAAGTCCTTCTCAAAACAAGTATTTGTATTCACTTGCTTCTAATCAACAGAAGGGCACAAAGCGCAGCAATGAAACAGGCGCTTGCAACCACAACATGTTTTAAACTGGACTTGTACTTAACGGCACTGCTCGGCAGAACGTGAAGGACTAGTGCATTTGGTACAAAAATTATCCGACTTGCACTCAAGCGGTCCTTTATCGTAGAATATCTTCTACAAGAATATCCAGAAACGATCATGAAACGACAAAAATTGCACCTGAACTTCTCGGGGGATTTTCTAGAGTTGAGGGTTTCTTATCAACTCTATGTACCCTAAACTTGCTCGAACCAAGGGCTCTTTGCTTATAAACATTTTTATCAGGACTAGCTATTTTGGGCTTAGAAATTTCTAATGTTAGGATAGCATCTGAATATACGGAAAATATCTCCTCCAATTCATGGTAATTGTTTCCTAACCGCTTCATAACTTCACGCCGAAACAACACTGGCAGTTTATTGAAAACTTGCTACCTGAAGAACCTTTTTCCAAGAAATACAAAAAGAAGCATTTCTTCAACTCATGGAGTTTGCCTTAATGTTGGTGAGAAACGATCTGATGTTATCCCACTCTTGGTATTTCATCCCTCTTGAGTCACTATAAACCACGGACGGGGTATTTACTTTTTGACGTTCTTTCAACCTTTCTTTCCCCATATTCATCTTCGTAATTTAAAAATTAAGCAATTCTACTGTACTGAGCTGGGTTTTAATCTTAACCCTCAATGACAAAAAGGCCTCTTCAATTTCATCATCTCGGGAGTCGATGCTCAGAATAAATGAGTGAATTTTATCCGTAATAATGTCTCTCTTGCGAATGAGCAACATAGTAGTGTGGGTGACAGACATGTTCGTAGGTTTAAAGGAGAAACTTAAATAGGAAATAATATTTTTGAGATGACACGAATATAGAGGTTGGAACTTATTCTTTGGTTTTGATCTTATGAGATGTTGCAGTGTCTTGTTGGGAGATGTACAGTCTTCCTTTGCTCACACTCTTTTGAAGGCTTCACAAACCACCCCAAATTCTCAAGGACTTAATGAAGAAAGGATGTATAGTAATTACCTTGTTTCTCAAGACTCCCTGAACCATCACATTTGGGGGAAACTTTGTGTAAATGTCTGGTGGAACATCCATAGAATTTGCAGCATCCATCACTTGTATGGTATTCATCAACTGTCTTCATTCAAGGATTGTTGTTAAGTTTGGTGGCTTTCGGCATTTTTACGAAATGAACAAATCATTGTGGTATATGGCACTCACATATTATCTTCAGAAACTTTTAAAATGTTATAGAATCAGGTTAATAATGTTTTTTTAAATGGATGCTTGTAATAAATGTTGAATAAGTTATTTTATAATTCCATAAATTTACATGAGCTGTGTTTATATTTTCCGATAAGATTTTCTGGTGCATATTAAAATATCTATTTGAATGTAAACAACTTTACATAATATTACTTTCAAAAACATCATTGATACTTCAGAGTTGTCATATGCCTTCCACGTCGATAATCACTCAAGCGATTACACGTTGATTCAGGGATATTTTAGTTCTTCACATCTATGGACGGATACGGGTTATCCCACTTAGATCGTGTCCAATGTACAACAATAAAAAAATAAAATTAAACATTACCGGGATGATCGAAATATAATCTCTCCCAAGTCGCTTCTTGATGGACACATGCACTGACCAACAATCCAAGGATGAACAACAATGTAAAATGGTTTTTGGTATAAAATTTAATACATGAACAAGATATTAAAATAAAACAAAATAAGTCTAAGTAAGAATGTCTAATAAACCGTATCTCAAAACTTATGTTGGGATATCAAACTTATCGAAATAACATATTACGATAAATAAATACAAATTCAGAAGATAATAATAATCAAAAATGGGAAAGGATATATACAGTATTATTGAACATGTAGTATGATGTTTGCAATGACATAATATTGGTGGATGTATGTATTTAACTCTAACACGGGGCCAAAGTTATAATAACTGACGTTTATATTCAATTATTTTTTCTTTTTCTTTCTTTTCTTTCTTCTTTACATGAAATCAGATTCAATGCTGCCTGGCTGTAATAAACTTGTTTGCAATTTTCTTCACTTATTTCTTCGAACGAATGTAGTATTCTCTGCAATTTTCGTCACTTTCGTTCTTCAACCGAATATTGTATTATCTGCAATCAAACGTCTCTGCAATTTTCTTCATTTTGGTTTCTTCCACTGAACGTTATCTACTCGGCGTCAGTATTTTTCTTCCTTGATGAACACTTCGGTCTATTCTTCTTCTTCTTAACTGAACCAATAAAAATATATACTTATGATTTTTATGTGAAGTTGCTGTAACAGAATTGGCTAAGTTATGTCATTATAAAAATGAGTCTTCTCTTTGCATTCTGAAGCTCTCAGAGCTTCAGCATATAAATATCATGAATTGTACATTCAAAATCTAGCTAAAAACTGATTAACTTTTCTGACTTTCTCGTGACTTGCATTTAGGCGCGAATTTTGGCTCCTGCTACTTCATGACCTCTCATGTCTGGCCCCTGTCTAGACATTTGATACTAAGTGTATTTGTGTCAGTTAACCTTTGACCTGCTATTTCCAAAATGACTATAAGCTCCCACGTGACTATCATCTGTTGCCTAGCGAAGTCTAAGCTTAGAATATGTGTGTAGGTATGTGTGTGTGCTGATCTGCATTCCTAAAACATCCCAACGTAAAAGAAAAACAACAAAACTTTTTTCAACAATATATCCTAACATCTTCTGAACAATTGTTCATTTTCCTTTTCTTTTCTGATTACATTATCAGTAAATATACAGACTTTCTCTCTTTTTTTTATCTATGACAAAATATACACAATTTGTTTTTCTTACAGCTTTGTCAAAGTATACACACATATATATATACAACCGAATTGGTTACATGAACCTCAAAATGGATAACTTAATACTAATGCTAAAGCTTCCTTTTCTACTGTTGAATAGGATATTTGGAACATATTTAATTTCTTGGAATAGAAGCTGATGGATTGTAGCTCTCTGTTTTCATCTTCTGGTATTAACACAGCTTAGATTCCCACGTTTGTGGCATCTGGAATAGCTTGCTGAAATCTGGGGCCTTTAACACTGGATTTGAATTTAACTTATTTTGAATGGTTTCTAAAGTAACTTTCCATTCCGTAGTCCATATAAATTTGTGCCTGTTTTCTAACAAGTTTGTTAATGGCGTAGCGATTTTGGCTAAATTTCTGCAATAACGCCGATAATAATTAGCCATCCCCAAGAATCTTCTTAGACTTCGGCTATTATTGAGACGAGGAAAGTTTGCGATGATTGTCGTCTTCGCCTCTATTGGTTTAATATTTCCATGCACTATCACATATCCCAAGTATTTTATTTTGGCATAACAAAATTCACTCTTGCCAAGATTTGCTGTCAACTTTGCCTCTTTTAGTCTATCAAAGACTTTCTCTACCTTATCCATATGCTCATTCTCCGTGTCACCGTAAATTAAAACATCGTCGATATATGCATCGACTTCCGGAATGTCAGATAAACATCTATACATTAGACGTACAAACGTAGCCTGTGATTTCCGCATACCAAATGGCATAACTCGATATTGATATGCCCCATCTGGTGTTAAAAACGCTGATATTGACTTCTCTCTATCAGGCAAACAATCTGTTAACGGTACGGCCCAATATCCTTTTAGCATATCTAATTTGGAAATATACTTAGCTTGACCAATCCTGTCAATACAATCCTCCATCCTGGGGACTGGATAAGCGTCTGCCCTTGTGATGCTATTCACCTTCCTATAATCTGTACAAAATCTTACAGTTCTCTCCGGTTTGTCTACTAACACACAGGTGATGAATTTCAGCTCTCATGATCTTCAACTTTTTGTGGTTCAAGCGATACGGATGCCGCCTGACCAGTTGCTCCGAGGTCAATACTATGTCATGAACGGCGGCATTATTCTGCTGGGGTGTATCTGAGAATATATCCCGATATTCCTTTATTAGGGTTCCCAGTTTTTGCTTTACATCATCTGTTAGATAAGCTAACATTTCCTCTAGATTCTCTAATATTTTAGAGTTTCCTAATCTAAGAGTCTGGTCCTTCTCTATCCAGTTGTTATCTTCTCCGTATCTTCTCACCTTCCCTTTCTTTTGTACACGCACTCTCATTATCGTTTGCTTTTCCTCACTCTTCCAAAATCTTTTCAGCATATTCTAGTGGCATACCATTTACTTTTTTATTCGACTGGGCATATGCATTCATATTATGTATGATTTGTCTGTCAACGGCCTTTCTATCATAGTTTTTCTTCATATTCACGTGATTATTTCGTAAATGCTTCTTTGCCAGTTCTTGAGCAGCTTTCAACTTCCGTCTGATACTCACTACATATTCATTCATATTGCCATGCATAGGCTGATCCAACATCCATTTTTCTTGTAATAACTTGAGTGGTCCCCTCACTCGATGTCCGAAAATCAATTCGAAAGGACTGAATACCGTGTATGACTGAACTTCGTCTCGCATTGCAAATAACACAAAGGGTCCTCTCTTATCCCAATCTTTTTAGTTTTCCATGCAGTATGTTCTCATCATTGTCTTCAACGGAGCATGAAATCACTCCAGCGCTCCCTGCGACTGCAGATGATACGCAATCGATTTAACGTGTGTAACTCCCAATTGACTTGTGACCTCCTTGAATAGATTTGATGTAAATCTAGATCCTTGATCCGTCTGTATTTTCGGCAGGCCCGTTCTCGTGAAAAGGTGTATCAAGACGTCCGCGACCATCTTTGCCGATATGTTTCTTAATGAAATTGCTTCGGAGTACCTAGTGAAAGAGCACATTATAGTTAACAGATAGTTGTGCTGAGGTTTGATCCACGGCAAAGGTACAACACAATCGACTAAAATCCTGTTGAATGGTTCTTCCATGGCTAGTATCGGATGCAAGGTTGCATTTGGAACCAGCTGATTAGGCTTACCCACAATCTGACATGTCTGACATGTTCAGCAAAATAACATTACATCTTTCTTTATTCAAGGTCAGTAGAAATATCTAGTAACTTTGTCTTCGCCACTCCTAGATGTCCAGCCCATTGGCTATCATGTGCCATAGACAATGTCTCCTTACCGTATATTGTGGGTATAATTATCTGCTCATATCAATCACACTTATAAATTTCAGCCTGAACCCGTGGTTTCCATTGCCTCTTTAGGATACCCTTTCTGATATAATAACGTCCCGATTTATTTTCTTCTTCTTTACTTCTTATCAGAGAATATAGTTTCTTTACTTTCCCATCGACTTCTTGTTTTCTTTACAATTCTTCTCGGGGTACGTTCAATCTGGGATGTGCCTCTGTCCGTCTACATTTTTCTGCTTCTTATTTTATATCTATTCTTTTATTTGTGGGAGATTTCGCCCTTCTATTTCTCTTCCCTTCATGAAGTTTTTTCTCAGCTTGCCTTTTAACTACCGCTGTAATCTTCCTTTTGTCTTTTTCCGAGTTATGGTACCTCCTTTTCACAGGATGCGCTAATATATTTCTGGGTTCAGTATTCAACTGTTTTCCCACTATATCATTCGTTATTAATACTGAAATTCCCTTCATTGGTAGCGAATCTAGCAATCCGACTTCCACTTCGCCTGTTTTCCATCTAGACTTGAGCCTAATCATCCATATTTCAGTTTTATTGGGTTTGCATCCTATGCCGATAACCGTCTTTATCTTTCTCGTCCTGTACCTCATATCTTCCGGTACATCACTTCGCCTTGCTAATGATTGGGAAGCTCCTGTGTCCCTAAACATTCTCAGGGTCTTAACATATTTTCCACTCCTAGCAGAATTCTGTCTGCTTGCAGTATAAGGCCAGTAACTCTTTTCTAATTGTTTCGTGGCTGCTGTTCCTTGGGGTTTTGCATTCTATGCTCTATCCATACGATTTCTATAATTCGTGGCGATATGCCCTGACTTTATGCATATATAACACAATATCTGTAAAAGAAAATGAATTAACTCCCTTTGCAAGACCTAAATCTACGTAAGGAAAAATCACAGTAGACACCGTTTTTCACAAAAAGTGGAGATGGCATGCTGCTAGCCACATCTATGCGTTCGGGCCAACGTGACACATAAAGAGTTGAGCAAACAAAGATTTTCATTCAAAATATTTCCCAAATCTACTGGACATTGTTATTAGGTATTCCTTTCTACTCCTTTTCATTTATTTTGTTGATTTCAGTTTTCACATTGAGGAATTGTAAACTGCTAATGCGTTGCGACCACGTGCGAAATAAAATTACATTTCTTGAACAGTTTTGCTCTAGTCCTCATTTTGGCCCAGTGCTGCCGTTACAATATCTGTGGTGCTTCCCACCCAGATAATGTTCGCTTCTCTGCCCATATTTGTGTTTCGGTACGCTTGGGTTCTCCATTACCATGTATCTGTGTTGAATGGCGTATTATATGTGTAATATTCTCTGGACGGGCTTTCTTACGGGTAATACTGTATTCGTCTGCGAACGTAGCTAGATCGAGAATTGACATTCTTCTTTTTATTCGGATAGGTTCTCAGCTGTTCGGGCAAGTTATTCTGAAAATCTTCCGCCAATATCAGATTTTTCAGGCCGTTGTCATCTTCGGTTACTTTCTTTGCGTGACACCACCTGTCTAGATATATACTCCTTCTGCTTCATATATTCTACGTATGTCTGGCCCTTAAATTTCTTCTTAGGCTTCTGGTACTAACTCATATGCCTTCAATATAGCATCCTTCACTATTTCATAATCGTTGCCTTCTTCAGTCGCTTTCTGCGCTTTACCAAGTAATACTGTCTGCAATAACATCGCCCAATGTCGTCTTGGCAATTTCATATTCATATCCGTCCTCTCAAAATGATCGACATACTCTTCTACTTCCTTTTCTACAAATTTGAGTAAAAGGTGGACTTGTTTAGTGATTTCAAGTTTTTCTTCATGATTCGCCTGTCTGATTTCTAACTCACGTATTCTAGTTTCTTGTTCAATACGGCCTTTTTTTTTATCTCGGTCTTGGCTAATATTTTAGATTTCTCCAGTTCTACCTGGGCGTTCAAAAGCCCTACTTCCTCGCTTAGGAACTCTTCCTCGAACTCATCGTTATCCACCATATGCTCCGTTATCCTTCTCACTATATCCATTTTCTCATCAATCTCCTGACATTTAATTCTAGACTTACAACTATTTCATGTACTTCCTCTTTCTTTAACTGTCTTAGATTGTCCGGAGTGGACTTTCATAAATTCTTCTACATTCGCGATTTCTTCCCTTATTATACTGTTCACCTGGTTGTGGTCAATAATAGTGTTGTTTTTGGTTTAAGTAGCAGTAAAAATTCGCAAGCCGTTTAATTTTCTGAGAAGATTTTCTAGTGCATATTATAATAAGCAAATTTATAGTTAACTTTTTCTGATTTGAAACAAATATTAGTTGTTTATAATATGAAATCAAGGCGGGCTTATATTTCTGATCGGCGTACTGATTGATGAGAGCTACCCTTGACATGTCTAGCTAATTATGATGGACCAGAACTGACAAATTTATGAAACATAAGTGAAGCTTTTGTTTCTGGATTTTAAATACCTAGTAATTTTTAAAAATTAACGTAATATTTTTGGCAGTTATTTAGTTTATTAAATTCCAGCTACTTTAGTTTTAGAGGCTTACATTTGAAGATGCTTTCTGAAAACGGAAGATGTTTTAACATGTTTTCAATAGCTTATATTTTCCAAGTTGTTTCTTTTTTTTAAAATTTCACGGAAACTATTTCCAAATGAACTTCATGTCCAGGGCCACCCATCCGTTTTCGGTCTTTCTCCATCTTATTTGTACAGACCTCTCTGCAATATTCACACCACTGAATAGTAGAATTTAACGAAACTCCGTTCAATGTCGCTAAACTGGTTACCGGTAATTGAAAAATAAAAATTTAAAAATAAAAGACTTTCTTTTAAATTAATATTAAAATTTAATTACGGAATTAAAATAAATAACATGACACAGTTAATTTAATTTATGAAATATTATAAAATTTATTTTTCATGTTATTCTTTAGAAACAACAATTGTTATGATATTTATGACATGGTAAAATTATATTATTTATCAAAATTTTATAGTACTCTACATACTATTATTAATACCATAATTTTCTTAGACTATTATTTAATTTATTTATAATCCAATACCCTAAACAATAAAGCTAAAAACTGAATGACTTTCCAATTGAAATTTTTTTTAAACCTTAGTTATCACACATTAATTGAGCTACCTACATTCATGATTAATTTTTTAAAAATGAGGCAATTAGTAATGAAAATTAAAACTCACTTGATTGCATTATTTTAAAATCCTATCGAGTGCTAAAATTCAAACACAAAACATGGAAATTAAGTGAAAAAAACAGTCTTTAATGATATGGTATTTATAGCCTACCATAAAAAATATTTGCATGCACTAAAAAAGTTATATAAAAAAATCTTAGTGTGTGAAGATATGTAAGAACATTCTCAATTTTCAGTTCGTAATTATAGTCTCCAGTTATTAACTTAATATAGTAAATAGTACAATGATTAGAAGAAATTTAAGATTTTTTACAAATCTTTATAAATTATTATGATTAGGAAAATATAAATAAAAACAATTCTTTGTAAAAATTCATCATTCATTGAAGAAATTCTTTTTAGACTTTAATATTTTGAATATATATTGTTTATGAAAGCATTTAAAATTTTAAATAAAAAATGCCAGAGTTTTATTGCATTTTTGTTTTTAATTTTATAATAGGTATAAACAAGAAACAAGGCGATCACCTCTACTCCTGTCAAAAAGAAAGGGGTGGAGTTTGAGACCGGGCGATAGTAGGTACTATCTACTCCAATATCACCCACCCTCTGACATTTCCTATATTTAATCATCCTTTCGCCACTATGTAGCCCCCATGCGCAGTAGTGTCAGTGACATGCCTTGCTCGGGGTGAAACACTTATAAAAAATATATAATATAATATATTATTTAATAAAGGAGAACTCAACAGGTCGTATTAGTTATAAACTATTGTTCATTTCAATTAGTTTAAAACTCATCTCAGACCCTTTTACAATATTCCTCCATCTGGCATAAAATACTTGCCGGAATGAGCTTTTTCGAAAATGGAGAGGGAACCTGAAAATAATAAAAATAATAAACATAAAATTTCAAATAAATGAGTAAATAACAATATTTTTGAGGGGAAGTAGGAATTGGAGTGAAGGGGAGAAAGTGATCATGTCCCAAATGTGGGTAGTATTCCTGTGAAGTTATTTGACAGTCTTGCCTAGTCTTACTGCTAAGAGAAACCAATTCACCTAACTTTAGTTGTATCTTTGACCCCGTCAGGTCAACCCACTTACATTCACTGAAATCCACATATCCCTATGCATATATTCCCACATACACTTACCCTGAGATTTTGTTTAATTTTTCAAATCCACTGATTTCTTTTTTTTATCTTTTTAGCTTTTAGTGTTTTCATACTCATACATATATACTCTTCGGAAGCACAGGGTTTCCGTGCGTCCCCCGTAGTGCGGTGTATATACGCACTTGCATATCACGTTAACTTAGTTGCCGTATTCTCAATCTCGCATATATTTATATATACGAGATGTATACGAGGTAATTAAATATATACACTCCTCATCAAAAATTTTAGACCCCTTAATCTTTAAAAAGAATTTTTTTTTTTTTTAAAGATGTTAAACTCCTCCCATTAAGGTTACCAATACTACAATCTGAAAAGTTATGAAAACAAAAAGCTACATTACAAACATTTTATTTAGAAATTTACAATTTAATAAAATGAGGCGATTTACGCATGATCAAAATTATAAGACCAGGGGTATAAAATTGTTAGATCTATGGTAATTCCAATGTTTTTAGTTCAGTTAGAGATTAGCAATCGCTGCGCAAAGTTGTTGCCATGCCTAAAAGCAAGCAAACTTACCAAGGTTTAGCATTCTTGAATTCTAGAATTCCATGAGCAAGCTTTGACACAGCGCAGTAAAACTGATTTGCAACTTTCTAAAGAAGAGTGAGAATTATGGAAAAGCAAAATCCTATGGTAGGCCCCCAAAACATTCTCTTGCATTGAGTAAGAAAATAAGACGTGTTGTTATGAAAGAGTGGGGACTTTCTTCTAGTCAAATTAAGGCAGTCACAGATACGGATTGCAGTCCCGTAACCATCAGACGACGCTTACGACAAAAAGGCATGGTAAATAAAAAGCGTAAACAAATTACTCGGCTGATTCCATCTCACAAAGTGGACCGCTTAAAGTTTGGTTGTGAATACCAAACATGAGACATTGGGAAGTGGAAGAAAGTCCTGTTTCTGATGAGAAAAAATTCAATCTAGATGGTCCTGATGGCTTCCAACAATATTGGCATAACAAAAACATGCCTCCTGAAATTTTCTCCACACGTCATAGTGATGGAGGGTCCCTTGTGGTATGGGGGTGCCTTTTCTTACAGAGGGTCGATGGAGCTCCAGGTGGTGCAGGGTTGTCAAACAGTGGCTGGTTATGTTAGCATGCTACAAAAAGCATCATTGATGATGGAGGGCTATCATTTGTGTGTGGATGGATGGTTATTCCAACAGAATAATGCTGCAATCGACGCTGCAAGACGGACCTTGACCTTTCTACAAGAAAATGGGGTTCATCTCTTGGGACATCCTGCATGCTCACCAGACTTGAATCCAATTGAAAATGTTTGAGGATGGATGACAAGATGTTTGTTAAAATGGCAAACAATATTCAACAAAAACTGGACTTCGTGAAGCCATCTTCAGAAGCTGGAGCAACATCCCCTGCACCTTAATGAAAACGCTTATTTCTAGCATGCCCGACAGAATTTTTGAAGTCATCAAAAGCAGTGGAGGCAGAACTCATTATTAAATTTGGTTGTTGAATGTTTTCATACACTTTTTGTACTATTTCGTAGAATTTTTGATCATGTGTAAAACGTCTCATTTTATAAAAATGTAAATTTCTAAATAAAATGTTTGGAATATAGCTGTTTGCTTCCATAACCTTTCAGATTGTAGTATTGGTAACCTTAAGTGGGAGGAGTTTAATATCTTTGAAATCTATCCGTAAACAATTTTTTTTTTTAATTTTAACTGGTTTTAAAATTTTGGTCAGGAGTGTATTGAAGTCCACACAAGCAAACATATATATATATATATATACACACACACACACAAGTACCTAGATATGTGCATAGGCACACCAACATTACCACATATGCAAGCACACACCCATGTACGTAACTTATAAAAATTCACTAGTAGTTTACTATGTACACATGTATAAGGACCCTGTATCATTATCCAGTGCGTTTGTGTACGTTTAAATTCTAAATTAATTGGTAGTATTTTCTAATTTTTTTTAATTTTTTTATTTATTTCGTAAGTTATATTATTCCTTTTTACCCTGTATTTATACCATTTTACTTCATTTGGTGTTGATTTATCTATATATTGGTGGAAATATCACATTATGGAAGTAAAGTTTCGAGCTTGTATAATTGATTTTATCTAAGGTTGACATACTTCGCTTCTAATTAGGTTTTCCCCATATGATGGAAATAATATCTATTTTACCTAAAGTCTAAGTACACAGCTTTATCGGTGCCCATTTATTCGTAGATTGATGCATTCAATGATACACAATACATAAAACATACATAAAAATATGATACATAAAAATGATACCTAAAACATTATACATAATTAAGTTTCCTAGGATCATGTATAAATTTAAGTGGAGCCCATGTTCTTTAATCTTAAAGAGGCATATCTCGTCTCATATTTGGGTGCCTCCTTTCTCTCGGAGGAAGTGTTTATGTTGAAGTCGATATTTTGAGTATTTTTCATTTCATAGTTGTGGTAGGATATTTCTTTCACCTATCTATCTATCTATATATATGTATACTAATCGTATTATATAATATAAAGCTCTCGTTAGTCTAGATGCGTTGTTCTATTGAATGATGGGTTCTACCCTCTTTACAATCGATTTGCACATGTTAACAACTGATGATCAATCAGTTTAGGAGGGTTGGTAAGAGTGTCGGACAGTGATGGTTCCGGGATATTATGTGTCGGATAGTTTAAATTTATTTAAATGGCGGCACTAGTTAATTTATCATTTCTCTGATTTAATAATTGGCTAGATTCCCTAAACTTGATAATACGAATGCAACTTATGCAGCCCACAATTTTTAACACTTTTCCTTTCTCCTCTCCACTTATACATATGAAGAACCAAGGCGGCGGCATCTTGCTTACCATGTACATGTCCAGCTACAGTAGTATCTCCTTTTAATGCAGATAAACTAGCTGTTGCTAATCTGACAGCTCCTGTTTACATTGCTGATGTTGCTGCTTCCCTTGCTCTTCTGGCAGCTCCTTTTGGACTTGTTACTACAGTTTCTTCTGCTGCTGTTGGCTTTTCTCTTGTTGCTGCAGTTTTTTCTGCTGATTCTTGCTTTATGGGATATCTTGCTGGGAAGAGGGATTGGCATCCTTTTATCTCCTCGGTTTTTCTTTCCACCATAAAGGATCGTGGGCACCAGTGCTTCTTTCAATGTTGATAGCTGGGGTGTTGGCAAGTAGTCCTTATCAGGAAGCAAATTTTAAAGGTGCTCCAAAACTACAGTGAGATTTACAACCCTTCACAACATTGAAGAGTGTCCAATATCCTCGGTGGCAAATAACGGCTTGACTCTTCACTGACAAATCATCCGTGACTTTTGGATGCTCCACATTGCATTTGACGTTCTAACAAAGACTTACGACAATGTTGAAATACTTGAGTGCCTCCATTTTTTTCTACCGACACACCCACCATCTTCGCGATTTTATTTTTGATGTGAGCAGGGGAATTGGATGTAATTACTAAAAGGACAAAGGTGAGGGAATGGCCAGGAGCTCATTTCCCGTGATAAAGTTATGGTACTTGTCCTGTTGCTTCTTGTAATATTCAGGGTTCTATTTTAGGGCCTGTCTGCTACCCATCTATGGAAAAGTTGAGCATTGGCTGACTGGCTGTGAGGCTGACTGGCTCGTGATGAGACATTCTGGTTAAGAGCCACAAACAGAAAAATTATGAAAAAAATTATAATATAAAATTTTAGAAAAGTGAATATGTAAAAAACAAAAAAAGATTTAAAAAATAAATTTATGCTTAAGAAAGAAAAGCAAACAAAATGATGAAAGTAACACAGATAACTAAAGTAAAGTTGAAATAATAATCAAATACACAGGAAGAATTAAAGTAAATAAAAACTGGCTTATAGAAAAATGAAAAAAATTAAAAACTAGTCTAAGAAACAAAAATCAAAACCTTTGAAAATTTCACAATTCTTTCGTGAATATCAACATTGCTGGTGAGAACAAATCCATGATAGATTGATGCACAATGAATGAATGAATGAACAAATGAAGGAGGAAAGGAAGCACAGGGAAAGGAAGAATTAAGGAAAGGAAGAAGCATTTGAGAAAGGAGAAAAAAAATTTCTTTACTGTATTTCCTTTGATCTTTTCTATATTATAGCTTTCTATCTGTTGTTATTAAAGAGTTATCCAAGTAGTTCATTCCGCTGTTACAACACATTTATTTAATCGTAAATACTTTTTCTTTAGACTTCGTTAAAAATGAAGCACACAAACAAAAGAACATACAAAACAAATATTACTGCCGTTGAGTTGAAAAAGAAAGAGAAGAATTGTCAGTATAAACTTCACTGTATTGATGATAATATGAGAATGTAGGCCACTTTTGAAAAAAATCAGTGAAGTTTTGGAGTTGATCAGTTTGTTGGCTTGGTTTACTGGTCAGATGTGGTGAGAATGAAAACTATCTGAGCAGTTCCTTTTCAAAATAAATATTACAAAACAAAATAAAATCTGTCTTGTAGCTTTAACTGTAATTGTAATTTGAAGTAAATAGATTATATTTGTTGAGTATTTGGCCATGCTCAAATGGAATTAACAATGTTTTCAATAAATAAAGAAAGGAAGAAAAGGAACAGGGAAAATGCTGAACAAACAATCTACATGCAAGTTAAAACTAGGCAAATCCATAGCAATAAGACAAAAACTTATAAATTTAGCCATATCGAAAGATCCACTGACACCAAATAATTTTATTAAAAATAGAACCTTTCAAAAAGAATATACTCTTCTCAAATATTTTAGAAAATTTACCTAACTTAAATTAATCTGCATTGAAACAAATATGAGGAAGTGTATGTTATATTTTACTAATATGTATATGCATTTTGAACAATATATATGCAAATATGTTTACTATTATGGATGCTTTTCAGTAGTCTAATGCTAGTCATTAAATATGAGTAATTAAAAATATCCAAAATGTATTAGACTTCTGAAAATAACATCCAAAATAAAGAGGTTTGAATCAATCAGATGAACATTAAACATTGTACAGGGTTCATTATGTAACATGAAGGAATTATTCATGGATGACCTATAAAAATACACTAAACAGAATCAGTGAGCAGAGTAAAGATACTGGCAGAGTTGGAATATATGTAAATTAAAAAAAAACAAAAACAAAGAAGACAGATACATGATGGAAAGTAAATGCTTTATTCAGAGTACTACATTACCTACGTGTGTATTCAATACAAAAAAGACTTATCTGCTCTATTCAACTTGAAGAGTAGCCAAAGCGAGTAACTTGTAAAGATTAAAAATACATTACATTAAAAGACCCTGAGAAAGAATGTTTCTGTTGATTAGGACAAATAAAATAAATCTGACCACCATAAGAAAAATATTTGGATTTTACTTGTTATTCTAAAATATTGAATACTTGTACATTAATAAAATTTTCAAATCATCATACATGCAGCTCACGAGTGTGTGTTGTATATGTCAGATAAGACATGATATTTATGGAAATACCAACTCCAAAAAGTTGACACTGAGCATACTGGTTTCTCTGAGAAGGCAGATTTGCATCATTTAAAAAACAATGTCACTTCTGATATAAAAACTGCAGATAATATAGGATATTGCTAAAGTTAGAAATTCATAAAAATCACGTGTATGATTTCTAGCCAGTGTGTGTTTGAATATGGTGGTTAAAAATCAGACCTCTGCGAAAATACAGATTCACACATTTTGCAATAATGTGGTGACTTGAAAATGCATGCCAACAAATTACACAAGAATGTGGTCACTCTCCAGTATGTATATGCACATGGCATACCATAAATGTGCTATCTAAAAATGTAGATCCACAAAATTTACAAGAAAATGGTTACTCTCCAGTATGTGTTCGCATATGAATCACTAAATTTGCCCTTTGTGAAAATGCAGAAACACAAATTTCAAAAGAACGTGGTTCCTCTCCGGTATGTGTTCGTATATGATTCACCAAATGTGACTTCTGTGAAAATGCAGATCCACAAATTTTACAAAAATGTGGTTTCTATCCGGTATGTGTTCGAATGTGGTTCAACAAGTGTGACTTCTGTGAAAATGCAGATCAACAAGTTTCACAATTTTGTGGTTAATCTCCAGTATGTGTTCGCCTATGTCTCCACAAATTTGACACAGTTGTAAATGCAGATCTACAAACTTCACAAGAATATGGTCTCTCTCCAGTATGTGTTCGGCTATGGTACACCAAAGTTGACTTCCTTGAAAATGCAGATCCACAAACTTCACAAGAAAAAGGTTTCTCTCCGGTATGCGTTCGCATATGCTCCACCAAAGATGACTTAAACTTGAATGCAGATCCACAAGTTTCACAAGAATGTGGTTTCTCTCCAGTATGTGTTCGCATATGGATCTGCAAAATCGAATTCTGTGAAAACGATAATCCACAAATTTCACAAAGATATGGTTTCTCTCCGGTATGTGTTCGCCTATGGTTTTGCAAAATCGAAGTCTGTGAAAACGATAATCCACAAATTTCACAAAGATATGGTTTCTCTCCGGTATGTGTTCGCATATGGCTCAACAAATGTGACTTTTCTGAAAATGCAGATCCACAAGTTTCACACAAATATGGTTTCTCTCCAGTGTGAGTTCTCTCATGGACTTTCAAATATGAACTCCGTGTATATGTAGATCCACAAAACTTACAAGAGTATAGTTTCTCTCCAGAGTGCATTTTCGTATGTTTTTTAAAAAGGTTATTTCCATAAAAATGCTGATCCACAAACCTCAAAAGAAAATGGTTCCTCTACAGTGTTTGTTTGCCTGTGGCGCACCACAAATGATATCTGCAAAAATGTACATCCGCATATTTTTCAGGAATATGATTCTTCTCCAGTGTGTGTTTGCACATAACATAGCAAAGATTATTTGCTAGAATATGCAGATCGACAAATTTTGCAAGAATATATTTTCTCTGCAGTGTTTATTTTCATATTACACTTCAAATGTCAAATCTACGAGCAGATGAATTCATAATCTTCAGGAAGACTTCTTTCACCGTTTGAATATAGTGCTTCAAATGTGACTTCTGTGAAGTTACACAACTAGAAACTTAAAAACATGATTTCTCTCCAGTGTATGTGTGCATATGGCACTTCAAATAAGATAAATACGTAAAGGTAGAACGTCAATCTGATGTCAGCATATATTTCACTGTTGTGAACAGAAAGTCAAAAATCATGTTTTCTTTCATTTCAATTTAAAAATAATATCAGATTTTATTAAAATGATTCTCAGTTCAGTCAAAACACCTGTCGAGAAAAATAAAATTTATTTTAAAACAGACAATGAATAATAAATGAAATAATTTTATATTTTGACATAAATTTATCAACATGGCAAGTTTAGTCCAACACGGAGACACATAAATATGCAGCAATCAGGAAAAAAAATCAATAATTTTATCTTAATTTACTTTTAACAATATGTGAGTATGGTGAATTTTCTGAAAAAATTTTAAAGGTCTAAAATTTAAAGTTTTCCATAAACCTTTCTTTCCATTTGTAAACAAACACAATTTTCACTAAATTAAAGCAAACGGCAGAGCATTTATTCAAGTATATAACAATCAAGAAAAGAACTTAGATATAAATCTTGAAATGAGAAAAAAAATTAAATTTGACACAATGACAAAAAGAAAAAAAAAGAAAAACTTTGTTTAAAAATGAAGAATCAATTTGAAATATCAAGTAATGGAGTACATTTTATACACTTTGTATAAAACATGGTGATTGAAATCTGGTAATTAGTAATCTGCTGATATAAAACAAAATTACAAGTAAATATTGTTACAACTAAGTTGCAGCAAATATGAAACTTAAAATTAGAAGGGAATGTTTAGCTTGTTGGTTAAACATATCACCAATGTTTTCTAATCTGGGAGTGGATGGTTCCTTTTGCAGGCTCAGAATATGCCTAAGAATAATAAATAGTGATGAACAAACATAAAAATTTAAGATTTATTAGAGAACGAAAAAACGTAAGGAAACGTGTCTGTGTGGAAGGTTTTGTAAAGTGCAGGCAATAAGAAAATTGAAAACATTTCGTTGGATATCTGAAATCAAAAATCATTTTTTTCCTCTGTTTTTAATAATTTTATATTTGTCTTTTCCCTTCATTTTACTTTCTTTGTTACACTCATGAGTGTCTCCATCTTCTGTTACTAAATGAAGTTCATTTCGTTTTTGCAGTTTTCAACACCATCTAAGTTAACTTTCTTATGAGGAAATTTTCCTTATATCCGTTACACCATACTTTTTTTACTTTCGAGAATTAAATTTTGTCTCAATGTTCACAGTAGTTAAAAGCAGAACTGTTAAATTTAAATCATCTTTTTTAAACAGTCAAACATTATGCTCTGAATCATAAAATTAGAAATGCAATGAAACTAAAAATAATCTGATTAGAAAAGCTTTTTTTATTGATTATATGAATAAGATATATTATAGACAAAATAAAGAAAAAAGATCTGATGAAAAAACCTTTACATGTTAATATTACATTGCCATGGTTAAGGAACATTGCTTTGAAGTAAAAAATGTATTTGCGAATTATAAAGATAAAAGTTGAGTGCAATTCATCAAACACCAATATTTTAAAAGAGTTTCAAATTATTTGGTGCATGTATAAACAGGCTGACTTTTGTTCAAACTGATATATCCAAAAATAACATCAGCAGGAAATAAAATTCACAAGAACAGTAAGTATAAAACCAAGTACAGGAAATTCCATAAAACCTTAGATTATGGAGAATCATTTGCTAAATGTTTAGGATTACTCAATAGTTAAAAATTATATATAAAATGGTCCTCATGTTATTCATTGTGTAGATTTTACCGAGATGTTCACTGTAGAAAAATAGTACTTAAGCTTCTATCTGTCAACACCTCAAATAAACAACTACTGCCATATGACAATGCATTTCTGACATTTTAAAATAATAGTATTTCTTTCCAATCAGATTAAGTAAACTTTAAATCAGCTAATTTTCCTCAAATACATTTTTAGAAAAGTAATTTTTATCTTTGAAAACAATTACATTATACAGAAAGATGAGTAAAAATGGCATTAAAATCAGCAATTTTAGTCATTTAAAATAAAAACTCCTTTCAGTAAATTTAGATCTTTTTTTTTTAAATATCGTGAAGTGTTTTCCTATTAGAAATAGGAAATAAAACCTATTAGCTTGTAATTGAAACTAAAATAAAAACAAGATTTTTCATTTTAAATATTCATTTTCAGCCATGAATTTTTTTTTCCATGGAAATATGTATATTTTATTGTATTATTTTTGTATATCGTTTAATATGTTGAGTTATGAGAATATTAAAAATATCTCTTTAAGAATATCATTGTTTAATCAGTGTTATTTGGCATGAACTTAGATCGATACCAGCGTCTATTGCAGTTCATCTGCTTTCTTAGAAAAACCTGACATGGCAATATAACATTAAAATTTAGTTTTAAATATAATGGGATATATTTATGGTAAAAATAAATTGTAAATCCTACTTTATAATACAAATTAAAGTATAACCAATAGTAGTATGAAAATGTAGTTAAAATAATTACCACTAATATAAGAGAAATAAAATATTAAAATACAATCTAAGAAAAGCATGTTTAATATTAATAAAAATAATATTAAAAATAATAAATATATATGAAAATAGTATAGGTGGCACATCCCTTCAATACTACCTTCATTGTGCGATTTGAAAGGAATGACTGGATTAAGTCAAACAATTGTCCAGTTATACAGTAGGCCAGCAGTTTGCATAGAAGGCCAGTATACCAGACTGTCAAACGATTTGGAGATATCTAGGGCTACAGTTCAGCGTATATCCTACTTGGGATCTAATTAAATGTGGGAAATCGTTGATGTTGATGAGGAAAAGCATAGGACTTAGAATAACATGATAGTATTCGGAGGCATGTCCGTTCAATACTACCTTCCTTTTGTGATTTGAAATGAATGACTGGATTAGATCAAACAATTGTCCAGTTATACTGTAACCCAGCAGCTTGCATGTCAGACTGTCAAATGCTTTGGGGATGTCTATGGCAACAGTTTGGGCTTAGACGTTTTTGTCGAGGATTTGGTGTATATCCTAAGTGATGGTCGTGAGCATATCAAATGTAGACCTGGTGAAGCGGAAACCATCTTGTTTATCAGAGAATAGTCTGTGGGCTGTGAGATGTTGTACCACCTCTGCATTGTAGATTGCTTTAAACACTTTGAGAAAGATTGCTAGGAGGCTGATAGGGCGATAATTAATGGGGTTAGAGTGACCTCCGGTATTTTTTTTATATAAAAACCACAGAGGAGGATTTCCAGCAGGCAGGAAAGTAAGAAGCAGAGAAGCAATAGTTATAGAGTTTAGAGAAAACAGGAGAGTTCAAGATCACATTTCTTTGGAAAATGATTGGTATTCCGTCACCACCACTCGCTTTATGGCGGGGGGTCAAGCTTTGAAATGTAACCATTTTCCTACTAGATATTTAATTTAATCGAATAGCATGGAATTAAAACTAAAATAAAACCTACTAAGCTCAGTTAGCTATCTCTTCTTCCTCTACAGCTCTCCCTTATCTCTCAACTGTTCCATTCTTGGTAACATCTCCAATAATGTTGACAAGTCCATTTCCTCTCATCTATCTACCCATGTATTTGTGTTTCGTGATTAACGCCCACCACACCAAGTGGCTGAAAACTGTCACAGATCTTGCTACAGTCCACACCAGTAATCTTTTAACCACTCTTTTCCGTACACAAGTGGGAGAGTTCCCCATACATTTCTCTTGTAACCCTAATATATATGATTCACTCCTAGATATTTGTTTTACTTCCATCCCTGACACTTGCAATGTCAAGGAACTCTGCACCCTCGGAAACTCATCATGCAGTGACTTCTGTTAACCATCTCCTTCCACTCCACTCTAGAACCTCAGATTAGCAGAATATCTTTCTGCTACCAAAGTGACGATTAGAACTCATTCATCGAAGCTTTCATCCCAGCCAGGAAGTTGAAACTTAAATCCTACTCATCCCGTTGGTTCTAACTCGCTTGCTGTTAACCTCGCCCATCGAAATCTCTTCTTCCGGCTTTATCAGAGTCAAGTGTTGGACCATAACAAGCGCCTTCGTCTCTGCTCACAATGAGTGCAAGAATATACATGAAGATGCCAAGTTGTTTGCAGCCAGAATGAAGAAGCGCAAAGCACCCCATAAGTGTGGTTCTAAAGACTACTGAAGGCTCTCCAAAAGGGTACTAAAAGAAATAGCAAACTCTCAATCCCCCCTATAATCAGGGATTGGAGGTCCTTACCTCTGCAAGTGCTGAGTGTTTCGCTCGCAGACTCCCCACCAACTCGACACTGGACTCTTCTGGAGTATCTGTACCCAAATTCCCACCCCAAACTGAAGCCCAACTGAATGACATCCACATTACCCCTCGGTGATCTCCAACATAATTACAAAGCTTAACCACCATAAAGCGAGCGGTGGCGACGGAATCGTAATCATTGTTCTGAAGAATTGTTCCCCTGAACTCTCCTCTGTTCTCTTCAATTTCCATAACTACTACTTGTCTGCCTCTTGCTGAGGTGGTACAATATCTCACAGCCCACAGACGTGTTATAATTTATAAAATGGCGAGTGTTCTATCAATAGAAAAAGATAGGCACACTGACGCCAATAATTCAAAATTGGGCGGCAAAATAAAGAACCGTTTCTTTTGGTAGGAGTTAAGGACAGTAGTTTTGTGAGGAGATTTAAAAAGAGGAAGACGCTAGGAGTTGACCACTTGAGTCCAGAAGCATAGGCGAGTTTAGTAGAATTTAGCTAGTCTGCTCCTGTATTCACACAAAAATTTACAGATTGTAACATGATGTAAAAACCTAAAGTTTCATACCAAAAATAAACGTTAATTCAAGTTCGTTTTATCTTCTAACTATACCAAAACCGGGTAACAACAGTGGTGACCAAGACAAACGAGCAGAAAGCAACCTCATATATATATATATATATATATATATAGATAAGGATAAATGGCGCAGACAGGAGAGGAAACGACTCATCAAGTCAATATCAAGGCACCGGAATTCATGGAAACTGCTGTAAATGGATGGTTACAGATATTATAAGCCCAGTTTCACTTGCGAAATCTGACAGCATCGAAAAACCAAGTTTTATACAGTAATATCGTCGTTACCAGCCGAAGAAGTGGGTAAACTACCAAATGCTACCCTCGCATCACAAGACTACGAGGAATTAAAACGAACTCTGATAGAAGCTCACTAACAAACAAAACCACAGCTGCTAGAAAGATTAATGTCGGCTACGACTATTTCAGGACGACCGTCGACATATTTGCACGAAATGCTATCCGTATCTAAACGGATAGGTATCAGCGACGACATTGTGAGACACAAATTCCTGCACGCATTACCGTCAACAATTGCTCCAGTAATAGCCTCTCAAAAAGATTTAAACCATACCCAACTTGGCAGGTTAGCAGATGAACTGATGCCATGATTGAATAACGATAAGGCATTTGTTGTACAGCGACCCTTATTTACTAAGAATAACTAAAAAATTATAAAGGAAAATACAGCCAAGACACATCAGTGCCACTAAATGTCAGGCCGTATCGGAATAACCAACGGACAAAGATTTGCAGAGCACATATTTATTTCGCCAATGAAGTAAGAACATGTAAATCTGGGTGTAATTGGCCCAAAAGGAACAATCTACAAATGTTCACTAGTTCCCGACCAGCAACACCGACGGGAAGCGATTCGGAAAACTAATTAGGCGAACAAGTTCAGTCTCACGAGGTTCGCCGCAATGAGAAATTACGCAGATTTCTTGGAATGGTAGGAATTTATAGAAAATTAATACCAAAATCTACCCCATATCTGAGAGAATGAGCTTATCACCTAAAGGCTCGTTCACATTAGATGAATCTGAACGACAATATTTCAATTCTCTAAGGAACTTAATGATACATCCTCATTAGCTCACCCTGAACCTAACTGTACAAATTATCAATTAGTCACTGACAGTAGTAATTATGCTATCGGTGCGGGATTGCACCAAATGGTAGAAGGAAATCCAATACCGACCGGATTTTTCTCTAAAAATTTAACACAAACACAAATGAGATTCTACATTCGATCGAACTTTTAGCAGCTTATTTGTCAGTGCTGCACTTCCGTCACCTCATGCTACTTTTAACTAACCATAAGCCATTGTGTGATGCATTTTATAGTTTAAACCCCGCTAAATCAGACAGTCAACAACGACAATTAGCTATCCTGAGAGAATTTATTTCAGATATTGAACATGTAAAAGGTAGTCAGAATATATTTGCTGATTGTCGGTCCCGACCAACTCTTGCTGTACAAATAGATGCGTGTGATTTACCTGCACTTGCAGAAGCACAGGCAACTGATACAGAAATTCAATCTTTTCAGGACTTAAAAAATTTCACCATACTTGGAGATAACCAATTTATATTGTCTGACTTAACGTCTTACACCAGACCTTTTGTTCCATCTAAATTGCGCCAGTCCATTTTCTATAGTTTTTAATTCCATAAACCACCCTGGCATTAAATCATCCATTAAGATGATTAAAGCTAGATATTACTGGCCAAACACAGATAAATCAAAAACTTTTGTGCTTCATGCACAGCCTGCCAACAAGCAAAATTCTACAAACATACAAAATTACCGATACAGACATTAGAAATACCATCAGCTAGATTTCACACATTCCACATAGATATAATAGGACCACACCCACCAGCAAACAGGCCAAATAGCAGTTACATCAGCCCGTATAAATATATCCTGACATGTACTGACCGCACAACTCGTTGGGTAGAAGCACAACCCATCAGCGAAATCACTGCAGCTAGTGTAGCTGAGGCTTTTATAAACACGCGAGTCACACGGTGGGGTGTCCCGCTGCATGTTATAACCGACAGAAACCATCAATTTGAAAGTGAGTTGTTCCGTGATGTCGCAAAAATAATTGGTTTTTATAGACTACGTACGACAGCTTATCCTCAATGTAATGGTTTGATTGATAGAATGCACAGGACCATTAAAACAGCTATTATAGCACGAAAAGAGTCCTGGCTCTCAGTTCTTCCAATAGTACTTCTTGGGATTCGGAGTATGCCCAGTAGCTCTGATTTTTCTCCTTTTTATGCTGTTGCAGGGACGCAATGTTTGCTGCCACAGCTACTAATAGATAGCAAAAGCGAGGAGGCTATAACTCAAATGTTCACAAGAAATTTACATAAAACCATGTCACAAGTTGATGTGAGAGACTTCACCAAAAGAGTTACTAAGTCCGCAAAATCTTATGTTCCAGAAAAGCTTCAAACTTGTGATAAAGTTTGGATTAGAGTGGATCGTGTTCGAAGACCATTGGAGGCACCCTATTCAGGTCCCTACACAGTCCTTCAGCGAACACCTAAATATTTTCTGGTTAAGATAAATAATGATATGGATACTCAAGTTTCTGTGGACAGGTTGAAACCATATATAGAAGTACAAAAACAAATAGTAGAGAAACAAGTAGAAGAAAAAATGAATAAGAACAAAACGCTTAGTGATTCAGAACAAGAAATAAATACAAGAAATAAAGAAGATTCTCCCATGATAAATACCAAATCTCGTTCAGGATAAAAAGTTTCCTGGAAGAAATATAACGAGTACTATTATTATTAGTACACTCCGTTCTAAAGGCGGGGGGCATTCCGTTATGGCTTATAAAATGTCGAGTGTTCTATAAATAGAAAACTATAGGTACACTGACGCCAAGGATTCAAAATTGGACGGCAAAATAAGGAACCGTTTCTTTTGGTAGGAGTAATAGTAGGAGTTAAGGACAGTAGCTTTGTGAGGAGATTTAAAAAGAGGAAGACGCTAGGAGTTGACCACTTGAGTCCAGAAGGGATAGGCTCGTTTAAGAGAATTTAGCTAGTCTGCTCCTGTATCCACACATAAATTTAAAGGTTGTAACGATGTAAAAACCTAAAGTTGTATATCAAAAATATACATTAATTCAAGTTTGCGTTATCTTCTAATGTTTTTCAAATTGCACAATGAAGGTCGTATTGAAAGGACATGTCTTCGAAGACTATCATACGAACGCCAATGTTCCTCAAGACTATTCTAGTTCGTATGCTTTTCCTTATCTACATTAACGATTTCCCAGATATAATAAGATACCAAGTAGGCATATACACTGATGACACTACACTTTACTCTCACATCTGTTAAAAATCTGCTGAGACTGACAAAGCAAGCCTTGCTGCAGAGCTTGAAAACGACCTCCGATCCATGGCGGACTGAGGTAAGAAATGGCTCATGATTATTAATGCTTCCAAAACAAAGTTGCTATCTATTAAACACCACAGACAATCGCTCCTACCCACCATTAGCATGAATCAAGCTAGTCTCCCTGAAAGCAAAACACTGCGTCTCCCTGGCTTAACTCTCACAACAGACGTCAAGTGGAATGATTATATAGACTCCATAGCTAAATACGCTGCTAAAGAAGTCGGTTCTCTGTAAGACCAGGAAGTTTATTCCGCTTGAAACAATCCTGCACATAAATCTACCCTCTGCCTATGCATTGAATACTGCTGCCATATCTGCTCAGGTGCCCCTGCTATCCACCTAGGTATCCTTGACACAATCTAACGGACAATCTGTAATGTAATAGATCCCAACTTGTCAGGTCAGATACAGTAACTTTCTCACCGGCACAATGTGGCTTCCTTGTGTCTCTTTTATAAATATTTTCACTTCTGCTCTGATGAACTTAGCTTACAGGTGCCTTCTATATATAGATTTCCTTGAACCACAAGATTAGCAACTCGGTCCTACATTTTTGCTGTGAAACCAATAAATTGTGAAGGCACATTTTACTCAATCAGCTTCTTTTCTTGCATTTACCGCCTGTGGAATCCATTCAATTTACTTGCTTTCCCGACAGCTGTAAGGTCCAAGAATTTCGATGCAAAGTCCATAGTCATCTACTATCTCAGTAACCTGGATTCTCTCTCTCATGCTCCCTTCTCCGTCCACTCCACTCATCAGTATTGTCATCCTTCTCTTACCCACTTCCTAACACCCCCTATAACCTGACAATTTCTCATAACTTTCCATGTAACCCCCTGCAAAACAGTGATAGTAAAATGCCTCACTTGGAGTGATATGATTATATAAAAAAAAGAAAAAAGTTAAGTGCCATATGTGATACATGCTTGGGTGATCGTGTCTCGAAAGTGACATGACTGACTGAGCACAAGATTTTCTTGCAGTAGGATACCTTTACAATCTACGGTAGACTGGTTGCCAACCAATACTTCAGAATCAAATCTCCTGCTAATTAACCCATAGCTGGGGGAAAGATGGATTAATACCTTTCCCCAAGGTTATTTGCGCATAACTGAATGCAACAAATTCAACTGGAATTCTAACGCATATTTTCAATTTACAACTCTTTTCAGAAGATACCTATTCTAGAATTTTTTTTTATTTTTAGAAAAATCTTGTTAGAATATATATTTTTTTACATGTTCCTCGATCCTTAAAATTTCCAGAAAATTATAGATGTGAAGAGATAAAATTTACTTTCTTCCAATGATGTTCCAGTAAAGTATATTTTATTTTAGGGAAAAAAAAAAGACTAATTTTTTAAACTAATTTTTGAAATACATCAAAGGATTTTGTTTACAGTAAACATTAAATCTATTCTATTGAAATTGGAAGTAAATTTAAAGCTTCAAGAAAGTTCTATTTTTAAAAATTCATTTTTTTAATTTTAATTAGATACCTCAACATTTTTACTAAAAACACGCATACCATGATAAAAAAAGCCACAAGCTTAATAGAAAGAAATATTTATCAAAATATTTGCTTATGTTAAGCAGACAGACGAAAATCTTGTTTTTCTTGCGACAGCTGGTTAATAAAATTAGTAATATAAAATTCAGCACATCTTTTTGGTAAAAAATATATGCACATGTCAATATTCTTAGATGAGGTAATATTTACATTAGAATGTTCTCATCTTTAATGCCATGTTTACAAAGTTATATAACCCAGCCTTTTTCAGGTGCTAGAAATTTCGAAGTAATCCCTTTATTTCAATCACTGGAATATATCATTCTCATTCCATGTGCGATGCTACTTCCAGATGCCATATAGTTATCTCCCTTTAACTGAAATTTTCAAGTTATTTGTTCACAACAGCAGTAGCCTGGGATTGAAGCCACTGGAACTAACTACTACCTATATCTACTGTGACATGTGTCCTTGAGAAAGAAGAACGCCAAAGCATACGACGGACAAAACATCATAAACATGGCAATAAAAACGAAGAAAAAAAAATCAAACAGTAAAAAAAAAAAAGGAGAAACATGATTTGAAAATTCTTTCAAAATTCAAATAAGTGTTGGATTTTAATGAAACTTTCAGGATTTATTCACAAATAAATTTAATTGTCTACATTTTTGAATATCTGTTATTCTCACTTAATAAAGATTTTACATATTAGTTGAAAATAAAAAGGCAGGACCCTTCAGAGGAAGTAAATAATTTGTTACTTATCTCAAGCAGTTACATATTTCCCAAAATAACCGAATAAAAAATGCAATCAAACTAAGACATTAAGTAGAAAAGCCGTCTTTCGTTTTATCAAAAAGATATGAGATCATTTTCTTCAGAAAAAAGATCTTTTTCAATAACTTATGAATTTTTCCAAGAATTGTTTTCTTTTATTTTAAAAGTTTAATTAGAAGAATTTACAAATTTATAAATCTCTTAAAATTTTGCACTATTCTTTTCAAATTTCAGTATTAATGAAAACATTTTCTTTGGACTACGTGCAAATATCCTTAGAGAAGTTATTTACCAGTGTCTTCGTTGCAGTTATGGGTTAAATAACCGGACAGACTGGGTGCTATAACCTTGGCTGGCAAACAGTCTACCACAGAATGTAATAGCAACCTACTGCGGGATTATCTTCTACCCACTCAGTCATTTCTTTCGAGACATAATCACCCAAGCATGTATCACGTTTGGCACTCGATTGATAATATACTTAATATATAGTATTTATAAAAGCAATTAAAAGCTCATCTACTTAAATAATATAATTTTGATGTATATTTATATTCCTATTTGGAGCAGAGTTTAAAAAAACCCTCCTATTTTGAAAAAAATAACAGATTTATATACTCCTATGAGTAATGCGTATACCTAATGAAATTTTCGCTACAAAATTTTATTTCGTGAAATTCCATGAATTAACGTGAGAATAACGAATGTCACACACAAAAAAAAAACAAAAAAAAAACTTTACCATGATTTCCTAAAAATTATTTAAAAGATACTGAAATTCATTTGTAAATAATTACTGAAATTTTCATGAAAATACGACAATTATTTGATTTTTGCAAGAATTTCCAAATTAATGTGTTCTTCCACGTTAAAATTGAGTTACATTTTCATTTATCCATTGAAAACTCTGGTAACGATTCGGGCAGCATTTGATGAAAATGAAAACAAGGATTTTTTACGAATATTCTGAACCTGTCGGTATTGATTCCAACATTCTAAAAATAATTAAAATCCTTTCATCTTTCCTTTTAATAATAACATTGTAATGGAAATACTTCATATTCATTTTGGGGCCTCTTTTCTTCATACTATGCTGTTTTTCTCAGCGAAGTAGTTGTGATATCTACTAGTCTAACAGCTATTGTCGAGTTAAAAAATTCATTTTTTAATCTTATTAAATAATACTTATTTCATCAGTTAGGCGCTTCCTAAGTTTATTTAAGTGTCTTATGTATAAATTGTGGACACTTTACCATATAAATTATATTCCCAATTTTTTTATACAATAGCCATCTCCCAAAAAGTTTAGTTGTCTATTTTAAAATACAACAGACATAGCTATACATCAAACTTTCCATATTAGTACTCCCTGGATGGCCAGCCTGAAAATCTTTCAAAATGTGTTTTTGGGGTATTAATGGCAATATGGAATCACAACATCTCCCCTTCATAATAACACACCATCACATATCGGAAAAACGTCCGTAGCTTTTATTTCCTTAATAAATTAATATATTCATCATGGCAAAAAATATGTTTTATTTATTTCAGTGTGACTGGAAATTCCCTTGCAGTCTTGCATAGAGTAGATTTAATTCTCCTTCAGAGTGAAGGGAGGCAAGCACTGAATATTCCAGTGGTTCTTTGTACTTGGAAATTAGTCTTGACACACCAGCTGCATGGCCGAATTTTTGCGTTGACACGTACTCAATTTTTAAACTGTAATTCAACATCATTGTACCCGATCGCTTAAGTCTGTTGGCTGCGTGTGTAGGCAAACCTTTCTTTGGGCCAAAATGCTGAGTAATGGCTTGTGGTCTGTCTGTAGAGAGAATTGCCGACTAGAAATATAGGGGGTGTAACTTTGCAACACTGAATATGATATCAAGTGCTTTCTTTCATTCTCAGAATGATTTGTTTTCTACAGGAAGCAAAGCTTTCAAAGCATGTGTTATCGGGTTTTTTTTTGTTCTAGTCATTTTGTGAAGAATGCATGCACCTACGCCTTACGAACTATGAATGCCTCGTAATAATTTGCTAGTCCTCGGAAGCTCTGTAATGAACCGATGTTATTGGGCACGGGCATGTCATTAATCATGATAACCCGTTCAGGATTCAGTCTTCTACCATCCTTGTCAATTATGTTTACTACGTATTTGAATTTTTTCCATGCAAAAAATTACATTTGGTCTTTTTCATTTTGAAATAGTACTTTTGGATTTTAGGAAAAACTGTAAATGATCCTTATGTTAGACTGCTTTGATTTTTCATTAGAATATCGTATAAATAAGCAACTGCAAAATCAAGTCCAACCAGCATGGTATCTATGACTTGTTGAAATATTGTTGGCGCTACCTTGACACCAAATGGTAAACGTTCGAATTTAATCTATCTAATCCAGGATTAGTGTTTGTACATCATTTCGAAATGAACTCTTCAACTGGAATTTGTAAATAAGTATTTCAAGCTAAATTCTCGATAAAATCCCCACCCTCAATTAAGCCTAGTGAAACTGACTTCTGGACTAAAAATGGGTAGTGATAGTCTTTCCGAGCAACATTAAACCCTGTATCATAAATATCCTCAAATCTTTTAATGTAAGACGCAAATGTTATGTGTTTCTCAGGCGCGTATGTAGAATTATTTGTAGCAGGAAATTTAGAAGAAAAGTATTTCTTAAACACAGAATTCAATTGTCTAACCATTCTACCGAATGTATATACAGATTAGACAGGTGTAAGATGCAACATAAGTGTTTGGCGATCGCATGTATACAAATGTTTTCCTCTAAAAGGAAGAAACCCTGAAACAAACAGGTAGGCACAACGATTTGTATGAAACTTTAAATCTAATTTTTGTTTACAAAGTTTATAAACTAACAAAAATTCTTTGAAGTATGTTTAAAATTCTTTTGAAACTATATGAATTATTATAATTTTAAAAAAATGAAAAATTTGAAAATTTCATTACTAATTGAAATTTTTTCTTCTGACTAATTTCTGTAATTTATATGATATATTAAAACAAAAGGCTATCAAATTAAATATCAGTTATAGTGCATTTTTAATTTTACTATTAATAGTAGATTTTCGGAAATAAAGTCAAGATTTATAAAAACATTTAGTTGTTTTGCATTCCACAAAGATTCCTGCGTTCCTATAGATTATCCCCGAAGCTTTACGATAAAAAATATTGGAAAAGTACAATATTTTAACTAATTATGGGGGTTAGTTTCTCATACAACGCTATAGTAAATCGATCCTCCATTTTGAAATCAGTCGCCGGTATGACATTAACGTCAACAACTGTAACTTTGTACATTATAAATTTCTGGAGACCTTTATTTAAGTTGAGCCTTACTTCTTACACCTGAAACTTTAACCACGACGTAAAACATTTGCTAAAGTTTCAATATTTAAACAAATAGGGTGGGGTGCACAATTTATCATACAGCTTTATAGTACATCAATCATCCAATTCGAAAACACTGGCTTCGATTTTATTTCAGCTTGTAAGAATAAAATAAAACATGTGATTAATAATCTCAGTGTTTTACATGCCAGTTCTGTTTTTGTTTCAAGTATCAAATGTCCAAACTCATTTGGTGGTGGTGGGGGGATTAATGGTCTGTACAAGGAAACTATGTCCAATGTTTAATTTCTGGGGATGTTTTCAAGAACATGTCCAAAATTTTTTGATAACATTTCTTCCAAGATATTTTTTACATCTGTTTTCAATATACTTTCCTTTCGAATAGCTTATTTTTTCCAAGTTGTTACTTTTTTTTTAAATTTCGAGGAAACTATTTCCAAATGGATTTCATATCCAGGGCCACCCATCAGTTTTTGGTCTTTCTCCATCTTACTTGTACAGACCTCTCTGCAACATTTATATCACTGAATGGCAGAATTTAATGAAACTCCGTTCAATGACGCTGAACTGGTTACCGGTACTTGGTAGACGAAATCAAAAATTAGTTGGAATATCACGTGGAGCGATAATTTGGACTTATCAAAAATGTCCCATTCCTAACGGACATTCTTTTATTGTATTTGGAATATCTCCAGCAAACCTTATCCGATTTGGAGTTTGCGCATGCCTTTCAGCATGCCCACAGGAACACAACTTACTATGTGCAATTAACTTTTGTGTATGCGCATATTCAATAACTGAATCCTTCTCGAAATTCTTTAATAGAGCCATTCTTGTTGTTTCAGAGGAAGATGCCATCGTAAGTTATAAAAACGTCAGAAAGACCACAACAACTCCTTCCAAAAAGGCCAAAAAACAAAACGACCCGAATGCTAAAACAAAAGGGCAAAAACTCGTCCCAAAAAGAGTTCCCATAAAAAGCGACCCCAAAGCGTTTGGATTGGAAATGGAGGTTCGATTTATTTAACGTTGTATGAGAAACTGGCCCCCACAAATTTATTTTTTCAGATATTGCAATTTCTCCAAATTTTATTTGCTAATTGCAATCTAGAGTTAAGAATCAATAAGACTGCGGTGAAAAAATTGAAAAACGGCGAAAATAAACGTGGTGGTAGTATACTTCAGGTTCGCCGTTTTACTAAAATCCGACAATTTGATTTTTGCTAGAATTTCCAAAATATGTTGGCCATAGAAAAAAAATTAATTGTAAAATTACGTTTTCAACTTTCGTACGGATTTGGTTACCCGCTAACATGAAAAACAAGATTTCTTACCAAATGTTCGAACGTGTAAGAAGGAATTACAAGTTTCAAAAAATTAAAACTATTTTGATCTTTCATAAACTTTAATAAAAGAAGTACGTTTCTAATTTTTTTCTTCATACTATGCAGGTTTTATTTTGTTTTTTACAGCGATTTAGGGGAGATAAAGCTTTATATTTACTAAGTTCTTCATTTAAGTTATAACGAAACAAAGTTTCTGGGTAGTATTGGATTTGAAGAAATTTCAATAATTGGAGTGGGGTTAACAGATGGAAATTTTGTAACCAAGATTTTATTAAAATAATCATCTTAACTTCATTTTAATAGGTCTTGTAAATTTCAATAAAATCCATCAATTATTTATTATTTGCAAAAATTTCCTAATTAACGTGTTTTAGTTTTTCACAGGAAAAAAACTGTGCTAATCCATAGGAATTTTTTAATGGATAGCTGACGAAAAAAAAAAACAAAACGAAAAAACTAAACAAAACAAGAGATTTTTTGTCAATTTCGAATGTGTTAGCAAGGATTTAAAACAAATTAAATAATTGTAAAATCCAACAGTTAATATTTAAAATAATCCCGAAATTTACGCATAGACAGTCACATGCCTTTGTCGAGAATAGACATTGGTAACAGTCATCTACAAAAACAATTCCTCGCTCATTCAAAAAAATCCCAAAGAGAGAAAGAAAAAAATAGGCAAATGATGAATAGAAAGGAAAAGAAAAGGGAAAGAGAACGAACAGTATAAAGAGAAATTAAATTAACGTCTTAGATCGACATCAGCGTCTATTGCAGTTCATCTGCTTTCTTACAAAAACATGACATAGAAATTTAACATTAAATTTAGATTTAAATAAAACTGGATATATTTAAGGTAAAAAATAATTTGTAAATCATGCTTTTAATATAAATTAAAATATAACCAGTAGTAGTGTTATATTAGAAATATAGTTAAAATAATGAAACCTTTTGAATAAAAATATAATTAAATATAAAAATTGGTAAACAGAAAGAAGAGAAAGAAAAAAGGAAAGGGCAACGAACAGCATAGATAGAAGGGAAGTTGAAGTTAACGTCTTAGATCGACACTAGCGTTTATTGCAATATTTTTTATTTTTAGAAATATCTTGTTAGAATATATATATATATTTTTTTACGTCCCTCGATTCTTAATGAAATTTTCAGAAAATATACACGTAAGAGATAAAAGTTAATTTCTTCAAATAAAGTTTCAGTAAAGTATATTTTATTTTACGAAGAATTTTAAATGTTTTAAGTCTTACTAATTTTTCAACTAATTTTTGAAATACAGCAAAGATTTTGTTTACTGTAAATATTAAATTTAGTCTATTGAAATTGGAATTTAAAAGCTTCTAGAAAGAGTTGCATTTTTAAAAATTCATTTTTTGTTTCATTTTAATTCGATACCTCAACATTTTTACTAAAAGCACACATTCCATGATAAAGGCCATAAGCTTGACAGAAAAAAAGTTTTATAATCGAGATAGCTGTTTTGTTAAGCAGATAGACGAAAATCATGTTTTTACTCCGACAGCTGATTAATAAAATTACTAATATAAAATTCAGCACATTTTCTGGGGGGAAAAAACTTACGCAACTGACTATATTTCTCAGATGAGGTAATGTTTACATTATTGACAATACATCATTCAGATTGTAAACATGACATTAAAGATGAGAACAAAATTATATAGCCCAGCCTTTCTCAGGTACTAGAAATTTCGAACCAATCTATTTGAATCACTGGAATATATCATTCCCATTCCAAGTGCGATGCCACTTCCAGATGTCATGTAGTTATCTCCCTTTAACTGAAGTTTTTAACTTATTTGTTCACAACTGCTGTAGCCTGGGATTGAACCCACTGGAACTAACAACTGCCTATATCTACTGTGCCATGTGTCCTTGAGAAAGAAGAACGCCAAAGTATACGACGGACAAAACATCATAAACATGGCAAGAAAAATGAAGACAACAAATCAAACCTTGGAAAAGACAAAAAAAAACAAAAACAAAAAACAAAACAAACAAACTTGATTTGAAAATACATTCAAAATTCAAATACGTGTTTGATATTAATGAAACTTTCAGGATTTATTCAAAAATGAATTAAATTATCTGTATGTTTTTTTAACATCTGCGAAGTTTCGTATTTATATTGGTTGAAAAAAAAAAGACCCAAGACACTTTAGAGGAAGTAGATAATTTTTTCTTTATCTCAAGCAGTTACACATTTACTAAAATTCTGCTCTAAAACATAATAAAAATGCAATCAAAATAAGATATTATTCAAGCAGAAAAACCTTGCTATAAAAAAATATGTGGACATCACTTTCTTCCGAAAAAGATCTTTTTTAATAAATAATAAATTTTTCCAAGAATTGCATTATTTTAAAAGTTTAATTAGAATAATTTCTAGATTTATAAATCAATATTCTGCACCGGTTAGGTGATATTGTTAAGTAAAAATTATATTGAGTGGAATCTCACACCATTCATTTGAAATGAACTTCGTATATTCTTTATCAACATGCCTATTTTCTTTTAAACGATGGGCCATACACAATGAAACAAATCTTGAAATTTTATAAATTATAAAAGAAAAACAAAAAAGTGAAAACTATTCTTTTAAAATTTCAGTATTAATTAAAACTTTCTTTGGACTACGTGCAAATATCCTTAGGGAAGGTATTTACCAGTGTCTTCGCGCCAGTTATGGGTCAAATAACAGGACAGATTGTGTGCTATAGCCTTGGCGAGCAAACAGTCTACCACAGAAGTAATAGCAACCTACTGCAGCATTACCTTCTGACCACTCAATCATTTCACTTTCGAGACATGATCACCCAAGTGTGTATCTCGTCTGGTACTTAACTGACCGATTGATAATGTCCTTAATATATATTATTTAGAAAAGTAATTAAAAGCTTATCTAATTAAATTATATAATAATTTTATTGCATTTTTATTTTACAATTTGGAGCAGAGTTTTAAAAAAGCCAACTGTTTGAAAAAAAAATTAAAAAAAATGTAACAGATGATTTTTATTCTCCAACGATTATTGCGTCTTTTACCTAATAAATGAAGTTTTCGCTACACAATTTTATTTCGTGAAATTTCATGAATTTACCTGGAAGTGGGGGTAACAAATATAACAAAAAGAAAAACTATTTGAAGCATGATTTTCTAAAGATTATAATTTGAAAAATACTGTAATTCATTTGCGAATAATTCTTCATGTTTATGAAAGTCCGACTTTAATTTTTGCATGAATTTCAAAATTAATGTTTTTCATGGGAAAAACTGAGTTACATTTACATTTATTCATTGAAAACTCTGGTAAGGATTTGGTCACCATTTGATGAAAATCAAAACAAGAATTTTTTGCAAACATTCTGAACGTGTTGGTATTGATTAAAACATTGCAAAAATAATTTAAAATTACTTTCATCATCATATACCCAATTTGTTTATAAACATCTCCCAAAATGATTATTTATCTATTTTAAAATACAACAGACATAGCTATACATCAAACTTTCCATATTACTACTCCCTGGATAGCCAGCGTGAAAAACCTTTTAAAGTGTGTTTCTGGAGTATTAATGGCAATATGGAATCACAACATGTCTCCTTCATAGTAACACCCCATCGCATTTAGGAAAAACGTCCGTAGCTTTTATGTAGTTAATAACTTAATATATTCATCATGGCAAGAAATTTGTTTTATTTCTTTCAGAGTCACTGGATATTCCCTTACAGTATTACATAGAGTAGATTTTAATTCTCCTTCAGAGTAAATGGAGTCAAGCACTTTATCTTCCGCTGGTTCTCTGTATTTGACACTCCAATATTTGCGTTGACAAGTACTCAATTTTAGAATTGTAATTCAACAGTATTGTACCCCATCACTTACGTCTGTTTGTTGTGTGTATAGGCAAGCCTTTCTTTGGGCCAAAAATGCTGAGTAATCGCTTGTGGTCTGTCTGTAGAGAGAATTTCCAATTAGAAATATAGCGGTGGAACATTGCGACAGTGAATATAATCTCAAGTGCTTCTTTTCAATCTGAGAATATTTTTTCTACAGGAAGCAAAGCTCTCAAAGTATTTATCGATTTTTAATAGTTCTAGTTTTGTGAAGAATGTATGTTCCTACGCCATACGAACAACCATCGCTATCAACAATGATTTCCAAGTCCGGATCGTAATGAGTACGAAACAAGTCTGACGTTAGAGTTTTCTTTATTTTTTCAAATGCTTGCTTGTTTTCTGCTGTCCAAATCAAGGGCATATAATTTTTTTAATAATTCATTAAGGGTAGTAATCAAATCGTGAATCATTGGTATGAATGCCTGGTAATAGTTTGGTAGTCCTCAGAAGCTCTGTAATAAAGCGATGTTATTGGGTGCCGGCATGTCATTAATCATGATAGCCCGATCAGGATTCAGTCTAACATCCTGGTCAGTTATGTGTCCGATGTACTTGATTGTTTCCATGGGGGGTGGTGGGGAATCACATTTGTTTTTTTAAATTTTGAAATAGTACTTTCGCATTTTAAAAATAACTGTACATGATCCTTATGTTAGACTATGCTTTGGTTTTCATTAGAATATCGTCTAAATAAGCAACCGCAAAATCAAGTTCACCCAGAATGGTCTCTATGACTTGTTGAAATGTTGTTGGCGCTACCTTGACACCAAATGGTAAACGTTCCAATTTAATTTATCTAATCCACGATTCCTAATTATGCATAATAATTTCGAACTCAACTTTTCAACTGGAATTTGTAAATAAGCATTTACAAGCTCAATTTTCGATAAAACAAATCCACCCCCTCCATTAAGCTTAGCGAAAATGCCTTCGGGACAAGAAAAAGGGTAGTGATAATCCTTCAGAACAACATTAAATCCTGTATCATAAATATCCTCATATCTTTTAAAGTAAGACGCAAATGTTATGTTTTTCTTAGGCGCGTATGTTAAATTATTTATAGTAAAAATTTAGAAGAAAAGTATTTCTTAAACACAGTTCAACTGTCTAACAATTCTACCGAATGCGTTGACAAATTAGGTGTGAGATGCAAGAGAAGTGTTTGGCGATCGCAAGTGTACAAATGTTTTCTTGTAAGAGGAAGAAACCCTGAAACACATGACCTTTAATTTACACAGATTACCATAAAAAAAAGTAAATAAAAAGAACTTCAAATACACAAAAGAACAAAAAACTTATTTTAAACAAAAGAATGCACTACGATTTAAATAAATCTAGTCTTTGTTTACTAAGTTTATGACACTATATAAGTTATTACAAATGAAAAAAAAATGAATTTATAAAATCATTATTAAATGAAATTTTCTTTTTCTTCTGACTAATTTCTCTAATTTATATTATTTATTAAAGCAATTTGAATCTTATCAAATTAAATGTAAATTATAGTGCATTTTTTTATTTTACTATTAGGAGCAGATTTTCAGAAATAAAGTCTGAATGTTTCAGAAGAAATATTAGATGATTTGCATTGTACGAAGAGTCCTGCGTTTAACTAATAAAACCAATTTCCGCAATTTTATGGATTTACAATATATGGGGGTGGGTAACAGAAGTTTATAAAGATTTATAAAAATTTTAAAAATAATTTTATTCAATTCTGAATAAGTCCTGCAAGTTTAACTGGTGGATCTGAAGTATACTACCACCACGTTTATTTTCGCTCTTTTTCAATTCTTTTCACCGCAGTCCTATAGATTACCCTCTAAGACTTACGATTTTCAAAAAAAATAAATAAATAAATGAAAATAATTGGAAAAGTACAATATTTAAACAAACAAACTGGAGGCGGGGTCAGTTTCTCATACAACGCTATAGTAAGTCGATCCTCTATTTTGAAAACAGTCGCCGGGACGACATTACCGTCAACATCTGTAAATTTGTACATTATAAATTTTTGGGGACCTTTTTTCAGTGAAACGTTACTTCTTACACCTGAAACTTTAACAACGATGTAAAAAACTTGCTAAAGTTTCAATATTTATACAAATTGGGTGGGGGACAGTTTCTCATACAAATTTGTAGTATATCAATCCTCCAATTCGGAAACACTAGCTTCGATTTTTTACAACTTGTAAGAAAGTAATGAAATAAAACATGTCTATGTTTAATAGTTTTATTAGAACAGGGAATTTTTTTTCTTATTGCTTTACATGCCATTTTTTTCTTTTGTTTCAAATATCAAATTATTTTTCTTCCTGTTTCAAAAAAATTATGTCCAAACTTATTTGGGGCGGGGGGTCAAAAGCCTGCAGAAAGAAACGATGTTCAAGGAAACTACGTCCAATATTTTGTTTGGGGGGTTGTTTTCAATAACATGTCCGAAATTTTTTAGGGGAGTGGGGATTTAATAACATTTCTTTCAAGATTTTTTACAATATGTTTTCAATAGCTTATTTTTTCCAAATTGTTGTTTAATTTTTTTTTTTAAGTTCAAGGAAAATTTCCAAATGGACTTCATTTCCAGGGCCATCCATCAGTTTTCGGACGTGTCAGAAGGAATTAAGTCTTAAAAATTAATTAAAAATATTTTGATCTTTCATAAACTTTTTGATGATAAACGTACGTTTTTAAGTTTTTTTTCTTTTTTCTTCGTACGATGCAGGTTTTTATTAATTGTTTCTGTTTCCAGCTATTTAGGAGAGAAAGCTTTATATTTACAAAGTTCTTCATTTAACTCATAATGAAACAAAGTGTGTGGGTAGTATTGAATTTCTAGAAATTTCTAGAATTGGCGTGGGGTTAACAAAATTTTACCAAGATTTTATTCAATTTATCTTAAAAACTTTCATTTTAATAAGTCTTGAAGATTTCAATAAAATCAGGCAATTATTTCATATTTAGTAAAATTTCCAAATTGAAGTGTTTCAACTTTTCACAGGAAAAAACAGTGCCAATCCATAATCTTTTTGGTGGACAGCTGACGAAAAACAAAACAAAAAAAAAAAAAAACAGAGATTTTTTTATCAATTTCGAACGTATTAGAAGTGATTTAAAATAAATAATTGTAAAATTATTTAGTCTTTCCTCTTAATGAACATTTTGACGATATTTATTTTTTCTTATGCTCGGTTTTTTTTTCTTGAACTTGTGAATGTAACTGACACTTTGTTGTTGCCCGAAATATCACATGGGGGAGGGGCGGACCCAAAACCAACACAATGTTGACGAGAATTTTATTAACAGGGACTTTTACAAGATGACTTTTTTATATATATTCCCACCAACCCATAAAAAAAATTGACCAATTTTTCTATTTGACTTTCTGTATTGAAAAGTGGCAAATATATGTTTTGCCATCAGTGACTTCCGAAACAAACTTTCAAAACAAGAGTGAAATGAATAACGTGAAAAAATTTAAATATTTTTTTTTGCTACCAATAAGAATAACTTTCAATTGGCTCCTATACTTAAAAAACAGAATTAAAACGAACATCAAAACGAATTTTTAAAAAATGTAGAAGGTTTTCTTTTTTGGTCTATCTTAAATAAACATTTGAATTTCATTTTTTTGTGTGCGGAATAACGAAATGAAAAGTGGCGTGTTAAGTCAGTAAAAAAAAAAATTATAAAAATTATTTGTTTTCTTCCACTTACCTTTCAAATCAGAATATTCAACGAAAAAAAAAAAAAAGATCGAGCTGGTTTCTTAATGTTCAAATAATTCAGTTGGGATTTCTTTTTCAACTTACTCAGCTTTTCTATTTTATGTTCAGTTAACAGTGCAATACAGTCGAAATGAAAGCGCATTACACAGAGAAAAAATAGGAGGTCGAAAAAAAAAACAAAAAATAAAAAACACGGTACAAAAATTAAATTACTTCTTTGGCTATGAAAGCAATCTGTACCCATTGGAAAATCAGTTAAGATTTTTAGTCAAAATGTGGTTCCTAAGCATTTTAAAATCAGTAGGTTTCTTGGCAATTAAGGAGCAAAAATTGGCATAACGCTTGACTTACAAAAGAAAGCGTCAATGCGAAGGATGACAAGGTTATTTTTAGATTTAATATAAAATGCAAATTTTCTTGAAATAAATTATTTATTTAAATATCCATGAATCATTACTTGTTTATGCAGTGTAGTTGTTGTTGGACGTGGTTTTTGTCATTTTACGATTGCTCTGACCTCTGCTTTGTTTCAGCTTGGACTTTTTGTTGAAAATATTTTTATTTGGACTGAATTTTGTACACAAGAGACCTTTCTTTGTGCCGATAAGTTTATTTTTATTTTATTTTTCGTTTTCTTTCTTTGTTGTTTTATTTTTATTTGTTCTAGCTTTTTGTGTTTTATTTTCGTATTTTTTGGCGGCCATATTTGTTTTTGTTTAGGTCGGCCGTTTTTCTTTTTATTTTCTCTTTTCATTTTTCATTTGGTCTTAAGTGCCAGATTTATTTTTATTTAAAAAAAAAAAAAAAAAAAAAAAAAAAAAAAAAAAAAAAAATTTTTTAATAGTATCTTTTATTTTATTTGTTGACCAGAAACTGATCATTTAACTGTTTGTTTTCCTCCTTTTGCCTTTTCAGCCCCTCCCCGTTTGCGAAGGTAGCCTTTAGGCAACTCTTTGCGTGTCCTATTTCTGTTACATATTTTAAATTCTTTTGTATTTTATTGTAATAAGTTTATTGGTTGTTTGTTAAACCTCTCAAGAGGTTAATTTCCTTTTTAAAAAAAAAGGATATTGTTATTATATTTTGGCCGCTAAAGGCCAATCTGTTTGCTTTGATTTGTTTGCCGTTTGTCTTTATTGTCTGCAAGGTTAATTTGTATAAACCCCCCTCCATTCCCCCCCCCTTTTTCCCCCCTCCCCATTCCCCTATTTAGTTACGGAGGAGAAAAAATATAATTGTTTCCTGGTGATTTGGAATTGAAAAATGGCCGACTCAGGTCGGTCGTTTAAAAAGAAACTGAATTTTGAGCCGCCTTTTAAGGGCCCGCCGGATAAAGATGAGGAAGCTTATCCCCCTCTTCCGAAAAATGTGACCAAGAATATGGTGGCCGAGAAAGGCCAGAAGACTTCAAGTACCGAAAAGAATAAGAATGACAATACGAAGGATGCTGAGGCCGGGGAATCGCCCTGTTGTTGGAAGTCCCCACCGAGTTGCATTATAAACATTGCGGAGTTTCTGGAGAGGGCTAAAGGTTTCGATCATCTTTTGAAAGATGACGGACTTTTGGAAAACCCCCAGGAATTACAAAAGTTTGAAAAAAGAATGGTGTCGGTCTTCGTGGTGGACAAGCGTACGCGCAAAATTTGTCGCTCCACGAAAGACACAGTGATTCGAACACTGGTGTCCCTAGGGGTTAAGCCCCAAAGAGTTATAAGAGGACCGGGTTTTCTCACGTGGGACGTACTGCTACCCTCACCTGAAGATTGCGTGGAAGTAGTGAGCAAGGAATTGATCACTAACGACCTAATAATCAGGACAATATATGAAGGCCGAAGGAGGACCACGGTAGCAGTATATGAGGTTCCTCCTCAGGTTGCCGGTGAACATCTGGCGTCCTATTTAAAGAAATATGGCCAAATATTGGCAGCCTCATCCGACAACCTGAACGGGGGATGGATGTTTGATATATTGATGGATCAAGATGCCTTCGAGTCCGTCCCCAACTGCTTGGACTATTGCGGCCGGAAAATGCCGGTCGTAGTGACCGGGCGAAAACCATCTTGCTGGAAGTGTGGGCAGATTGGTCACCTGTCCTCCTTCTGTCCAGAGAAGAAGGCCTCTGGTGCTCCGGCCGCTGGCGACCAAAATACCCCTAAGCCTGAAAATTGTAGTTCCGCAACGCCTGTAACGGGCCTAGTAGCGGCACGGTCCGGGGACTTAAAAACCCCGGGTGGGTCTCGGCCCCCATCCTCTCAAATTCTGAAGCCTGCCACTGGTGTGGTTAAGGACAAAGACGACGGAGAATGGCGTGTCGTTACTAGAGGCAAAGGGAAGAGCCGAGCAGCGGGACCTCAGTCCCCTGAGGCCACTAGGGATGACACCAACAGTCCCACTCCCTCTATCAGCAGTAAGGGCGATGTCCCGGCAGTTCACCAAGATGCTCCGTTAACGGAAATTCAAAAACAGGCGGAGCCCAGCTGGGAAAAGATTAAAAAACTGAGAGAGCTCAAAAAGGCTCTAGAGTCAAGTAAGACCAAGAAATCATCAGCAGCGTCAGTGTCTGCCCCTACTTCTCCTCCACAAAAAAGAATTATGGCACCTCCTCCCATGACAAAATCCTTGACCCACACCCCTTCCAAAATGACCATATTTAAAAAACCATCACCAGTCCCTTCAGCCCCTTCTCCTGTCCCTTCTCCAGTCCCTTCTCATGGTTTATCCCCAGCTAGTTCTACCCTTTCTTCCCCAAGTGTATCTGCTACCCCCACGCCAACACCGACTCCTTCTCAATCCCCGCTTAAAGATTCATTTAAGAGGCAAAGAAGCCCGGACACAATAAGCGGCAAAGAAAAAAAAAAGAAAAAAAAGCCTCCTTTTAATGTGGGGCAGGATGTTTGCCGTGTCTCCGAGGACACTGCCCAAAAGGCTATTAATCAATGTAAGAAGGTAAAAACATTGTGGAAATGCAAATGCATCAAAAACAAAGATGTTGAAGATCCACTTAACTTTCCAGAGGCCAAAAGACTTTTGACAGTGGTGAGATCTGGTGCGGGCTCGAGCCATGTATGGAGTATGCTTGGAGAGGCCAATGACTCCATCCCGATGAGCCCTCCAATTGTGTACTTCACAAACGATGACCAGAGGAATTTGGATCAGTTTTGTTCTGGGAGGACCCCTATTTTTGTTCACCCTTCCCTTTACAGAGCTTTAAAATTAACATTCCCCCTGGATATTGGTGGCCTGTCCAATGATGGCACTATCAAGACTGAGATGGGCCAAGGCTCAATGGGACGGGCCGTCGGTATCCTGTCCCCTGAGATGTTTGGTACAGTGCCTCAACCCTAATCGGACTGATAATGGCTCTCTGGTTAGCTAGCATAAATGGCCGGGGCCTGAGATCAGAGTCACGCAGGGCGTGTCTCAGCCGTGATCTTCAGCGCCTCGGTGTGAATGTATGTTGTATACAGGAGACCCGGTTTTCAACTCGCGATCATGAGGATATACTGTCTAGGAGGTTCGCCCTCTATTCAGCATGTTTTGATGGACGCTCGAGAGGTGTTTCCTGGCTAGTGAGCAAGTCCTTGAATGCGGCGTGTACCCATGTCTTCGCAGATCCGGCAGGCAGACTTTGTGTGCTGGATGTTACTATAAAGGATAAGTCTCTTCGTCTCATTGGGGTTTATGCGCCCAATGTCCATGCGGAGCGTCCTGCTTTGTTTCGGCAGATCGAGCCGTTTTTGACGACATCTCGTCGGGTAGTTTTAGCGGGCGATTGGAATGCCGTCCTTGACCCCGATATAGATCGCATAGGGGAAAGATCGGGTACTAACAACCCGGATGTAAAAGCATTTCGGGACTTTATCGACAGGTTCGATCTTGTCGATAAGTACCGAAATGAACACCCCCGGGATATAGTATGGACTTGGACTAATAGGGGCAGCTCGGCTACGGTGGTGCGTGCTAGCTTCGTCGACCGAGTCTTAGTGAGGAGAGTCGATGTAGGGCTCTTAGGTTGTCCAAGTTTTCATTCGATAGTTTACTCGGATCATAGGCTCGTCCGGGTTCGCGTAAACTTAGATAAGCCTAGGATTAAATTGGCTGGTTACTGGAAATTGAACTGTTCATTGTTTGAAGAGCAAGATTTCCAGGACCAGTTGAAACTAACGATAAAGCGGGAATTGACGGGGGCTGTGGTTGGGAATAAGTGGTGGGGATCCTTGAAATCCAATATTAGATCGTTTGCTGCTGAATATAGCCGTCGACTCAATCTAGAAAGATTAGCAGCACAAACGGCAGTAGAAGCCAAAGTTGATCGGGCTATCAAATCCCGTGTTAGTGGGGACGTAGCCTTAGCTAGGGCGGAGCAGGCCTCCTTGCTTATCAAGAAGGACCAAGCTCTGGTAGTTAGGGCTAGGTTAAAGAGAATGTCTCCTGAGGCAACGAACATGGCCGCAGAATTGCGTGCAGAGGAATTGAGAAATGCTAGCAAAAGGCATATCGCAAGCGTCACATTGCCGGATGGGAGAACCGTGACTACAAACGCGGGCATAGTTGAGGCTTTTCGTGACTATTTTCAGGATCTGTTCACCAGGGAGCCCGGTCTGAGCACTGCTCAGTTCGATGCCTATTTGGCCGACTTCCCCCGCCTCGAGGCGGCTGAAGCGGCTGGGTGCGAGGGTCCCGTTACAGAGGCTGAGATTTGGGAGGCGCTCAAGCTGGTTGGCCGGGACAAGTCTCCGGGATTGGATGGTCTTCCTTACGAACTGTACTTGAGGCAGTCGCCCGTTCTTGTTCCCTTGCTGGCACTGATTTTCAACAACTGGATGAGGCAGGGGTCTATACCCCAACGCTTCACCAGGGGTGTGATCAAGTTGCTGCGCAAAAGCAAGGACGGTGGGGATTCGATAGATAACTTCAGGCCTTTGACGATGTTAAATACAGAGTTGAAGATTTTAGCCAAGATCTTAGCCAGCCGTTTGCAGGCTGTCCTCTCTAGTCTGATTGGCCCCGAGCAGACTTGTGCTGTGAAGGGTAGGACTATTCAGGACAACCTTCATTTGGTACGCTTGATCATAGAGAAAGTCGACACGGAAGCCGCGCTGATCAATTTAGATCAGTCCAAGGCGTTCGATAGGGTTGACCATCGTTTTCTCGAGTCTGTCCTTTCCGCTGCCGGTTTCGGGCCCAATTTTCGCTCCTGGATCCGACTTCTGTACGCGTCCCCCGGTGCGCTGGTGGAAGTGAATGGAGTACGATCGGAACCTTTTCTATTGACTCGCTCTATTCGTCAAGGTTGTCCGCTCTCGCCTTTGCTCTACGTTCTTGCGTTGGAGCCTTTCCTTCGCAAGTTAAAGGCGAATCCGGTCCTTCGCGGGATTACATTACCTGGTGCTACCACCTCGGCCAGGTATTCTGCCTATGCTGACGACGTTTCGGCTCTTGTGTCGAGCAGAGCCGAGATTGACGAAGTCAGCAAGGAAATCAGAGGGTATGAGACGGTGACAGGGGCCAAGATCAACCGCGATAAGTCTGTTGGCTTGCGGTTGGGCGCGTGGAAGGGAGTTTCTCTTCCCGGGCCTTTCCACTGGACGGACGGGCCGGTCAAGATTCTCGGCGTCTGGTTCGGTCCTGATCTCCAGTTGGAAATGAATTGGTCGGAGGTACAAGAGAAGGCAGAGGCTGCAGTTCGTCTGTGGTCTCTGAGGAAGCTTTCCTTAAAGGGGAGGGCGGAAGTATGTGTTTCACACATCTACCCGATTCTCCTTTACCGACTCTCTGTGCTTCCACTCCCGTGTGCCATATTAATGACATTAGTCAGGGTCTTGTACTCCTTCCTCTGGGGAGAAGGCAAGGCTCCTAAGGTGTGTCGCGAGATCTGTAGCCTCCATCCTTCTGAGGGCGGTCTGGGAATGCCAAGCGTTGAGATTCGTCAACATACGCTTCGCATTGCCTTCCTAGACCGAATGTGTTCGCAAGTGGATGAGAATGGTGAATTCTGGAAGGAAGATGCCCGCAAAAGCTTCCCATCCCTAAGAAGTGTGCATTCGTGCGAGGAAGAGGCCGGCCGTTTACCTCGAGGCGAATGCTCCTTCTATCGTGAATGCCGGCGAGCACTCAGTTTTCTCTTACGGGCGACAGATGGCCTCTCTGGCGTCCAGGCGTTGTCCCTTCGGGCATTATATCGGGTGCTAGTGAGGGGGGCCGTTCGGGATGATCTGATTGACGAGCTCGGTTTGACGAAGCAGGAGGCGCGCTCCATATGGCCTTGGGCGCCCGGGTTGAAATGCCTCACAAACAACGAGGCATCCCTCACCTGGCTGGTGATACGAAAGGCTGTCTGGGTCGGCAAGAAGCTTAAAGCAGCGGGTTTGGTTGTTTCGCCAAACTGCGTTCGCTGCGGTGGGTCGGTGGTCGAGACTTTGTCTCACGCCTTCTTTCATTGCAGTGTCGTAGTACCGTTGTGTAAGTGGCTTGAAGACTTCATGGTTCGCATGCTGCGTGGAAAGTTCTTTGTCCTGGAAGTCGCTTCTGTTTGTAGCAATGTGGTGCCGTCGTTGACTAGGGCTGAGCATTATGTGTTCGTATGCTTACTGGGTGTTATGCGAGTCGTGATTTGGACGACGCGACAGAAGGAATTCTATGGGGACGAGAAGTTTTCCTCTTCCCAACTGATTTTGTTTTTTAAGCATCAGCTTAAAGTCAAAATTAGGACGGAAAGGCGACGACTCCCTCCATCAGAATTTGGCAAAAGGTGGGTAAATCTTGCGCGAATCTGTCGAGTGAAAGGAGCTGATTTGGAGTGGCATTTTGATGACGGTTAGGCATCAGGATATTGGGGATCCTGGACTAAACATTTTCAACCCCCTCCCGAAAGTAGGATAGTTTAGTTAATTTGTCTTTTTATGTTTTAATGATGGTTAAACTTAGCTAGGGTATGCATGGGCATTGGCCCCACTTTTTATTTTTTTTTGTGCCCTCTCTCTTTTGGTTTAATTCCCCAGCCCTTCCCCACTTTTTAGGTGATTAGAGATAACAGTTCCCTGGTAGAGGCGGGGCATCTTTCGTTTCGAGTGTGTTTATTTTCGTATTTGTTATTGTGTTTGTGTGTGTGCGTGGTTGTGTGTATGACTGTTTGAGATCTGCCAGCCCCGCTAAAATTTCGCCCAGCTAACTGATGTTTCTGTCACGGATAGAGATTGTGGGGGGTTTAATACTAACATCAATTTTGTTTAGTTTTTGTATATATTTTCATTCGTTGTATAAAAATCATTGGGGTTTGCAATTTTAAGTGTTATTTCCCCCACCCCCCCACAGACAAATTGTACATATGGGTTTAGTTAGACTTTCATAGAGTGTATTGAGGCATTGTGGTGCTCGTAGCAAGAATGGTACGTAAGATTGTGATGTTTTGGTGCAAGGGATATTATACTGTCTGCTTGGGTCAGTGAGTGAGTCTAGCTAAGTTAATGTAAGACAGATGAAGACCAGCCTTCCCCATCCCCACAATTTTGGCCTTGTGCCGCATTTTTTGTAAATTTTTACAAAAATAAATAATTGCAGTGTAGTTGTTGTTGGACGTGGTTTTTGTCATTTTACGATTGCTCTGACCTCTGCTTTGTTTCAGCTTGGACTTTTTGTTGAAAATATTTTTATTTGGACTGAATTTTGTACACAAGAGACCTTTCTTTGTGCCGATAAGTTTATTTTTATTTTATTTTTCGTTTTCTTTCTTTGTTGTTTTATTTTTATTTGTTCTAGCTTTTTGTGTTTTATTTTCGTATTTTTTGGCGGCCATATTTGTTTTTGTTTAGGTCGGCCGTTTTTCTTTTTATTTTCTCTTTTCATTTTTCATTTGGTCTTAAGTGCCAGATTTATTTTTATTTAAAAAAAAAAAAAAAAAAAAAAAAAAAAAAAAAAAAAAAAAATTTTTTAATAGTATCTTTTATTTTATTTGTTGACCAGAAACTGATCATTTAACTGTTTGTTTTCCTCCTTTTGCCTTTTCAGCCCCTCCCCGTTTGCGAAGGTAGCCTTTAGGCAACTCTTTGCGTGTCCTATTTCTGTTACATATTTTAAATTCTTTTGTATTTTATTGTAATAAGTTTATTGGTTGTTTGTTAAACCTCTCAAGAGGTTAATTTCCTTTTTAAAAAAAAAAGGATATTGTTATTATATTTTGGCCGCTAAAGGCCAATCTGTTTGCTTTGATTTGTTTGCCGTTTGTCTTTATTGTCTGCAAGGTTAATTTGTATAAACCCCCCTCCATTCCCCCCCCCCTTTTTCCCCCCTCCCCATTCCCCTATTTAGTTACGGAGGAGAAAAAATATAATTGTTTCCTGGTGATTTGGAATTGAAAAATGGCCGACTCAGGTCGGTCGTTTAAAAAGAAACTGAATTTTGAGCCGCCTTTTAAGGGCCCGCCGGATAAAGATGAGGAAGCTTATCCCCCTCTTCCGAAAAATGTGACCAAGAATATGGTGGCCGAGAAAGGCCAGAAGACTTCAAGTACCGAAAAGAATAAGAATGACAATACGAAGGATGCTGAGGCCGGGGAATCGCCCTGTTGTTGGAAGTCCCCACCGAGTTGCATTATAAACATTGCGGAGTTTCTGGAGAGGGCTAAAGGTTTCGATCATCTTTTGAAAGATGACGGACTTTTGGAAAACCCCCAGGAATTACAAAAGTTTGAAAAAAGAATGGTGTCGGTCTTCGTGGTGGACAAGCGTACGCGCAAAATTTGTCGCTCCACGAAAGACACAGTGATTCGAACACTGGTGTCCCTAGGGGTTAAGCCCCAAAGAGTTATAAGAGGACCGGGTTTTCTCACGTGGGACGTACTGCTACCCTCACCTGAAGATTGCTTGGAAGTAGTGAGCAAGGAATTGATCACTAACGACCTAATAATCAGGACAATATATGAAGGCCGAAGGAGGACCACGGTAGCAGTATATGAGGTTCCTCCTCAGGTTGCCGGTGAACATCTGGCGTCCTATTTAAAGAAATATGGCCAAATATTGGCAGCCTCATCCGACAACCTGAACGGGGGATGGATGTTTGATATATTGATGGATCAAGATGCCTTCGAGTCCGTCCCCAACTGCTTGGACTATTGCGGCCGGAAAATGCCGGTCGTAGTGACCGGGCGAAAACCATCTTGCTGGAAGTGTGGGCAGATTGGTCACCTGTCCTCCTTCTGTCCAGAGAAGAAGGCCTCTGGTGCTCCGGCCGCTGGCGACCAAAATACCCCTAAGCCTGAAAATTGTAGTTCCGCAACGCCTGTAACGGGCCTAGTAGCGGCACGGTCCGGGGACTTAAAAACCCCGGGTGGGTCTCGGCCCCCATCCTCTCAAATTCTGAAGCCTGCCACTGGTGTGGTTAAGGACAAAGACGACGGAGAATGGCGTGTCGTTACTAGAGGCAAAGGGAAGAGCCGAGCAGCGGGACCTCAGTCCCCTGAGGCCACTAGGGATGACACCAACAGTCCCACTCCCTCTATCAGCAGTAAGGGCGATGTCCCGGCAGTTCACCAAGATGCTCCGTTAACGGAAATTCAAAAACAGGCGGAGCCCAGCTGGGAAAAGATTAAAAAACTGAGAGAGCTCAAAAAGGCTCTAGAGTCAAGTAAGACCAAGAAATCATCAGCAGCGTCAGTGTCTGCCCCTACTTCTCCTCCACAAAAAAGAATTATGGCACCTCCTCCCATGACAAAATCCTTGACCCACACCCCTTCCAAAATGACCATATTTAAAAAACCATCACCAGTCCCTTCAGCCCCTTCTCCTGTCCCTTCTCCAGTCCCTTCTCATGGTTTATCCCCAGCTAGTTCTACCCTTTCTTCCCCAAGTGTATCTGCTACCCCCACGCCAACACCGACTCCTTCTCAATCCCCGCTTAAAGATTCATTTAAGAGGCAAAGAAGCCCGGACACAATAAGCGGCAAAGAAAAAAAAAAGAAAAAAAAGCCTCCTTTTAATGTGGGGCAGGATGTTTGCCGTGTCTCGGAGGACACTGCCCAAAAGGCTATTAATCAATGTAAAAAGGTCAAAACATTGTGGAAATGTAAATGCATCAAAAACAAAGATGTTGAAGATCCACTTAACTTTCCAGAGGCCAAAAGACTTTTGACAGTGGTGAGATCTGGTGCGGGGTCGAGCCATGTATGGAGTATGCTTGGAGAGGCCAATGACTCCATCCCGATGAGCCCTCCAATTGTGTACTTCACAAACGATGACCAGAGGAATTTGGATCAGTTTTGTTCTGGGAGGACCCCTATTTTTGTTCACCCTTCCCTTTACAGAGCTTTAAAATTAACATTCCCCCTGGATATTGGTGGCCTGTCCAATGATGGCACTATCAAGACTGAGATGGGCCAAGGCTCAATGGGACGGGCCGTCGGTATCCTGTCCCCTGAGATGTTTGGTACAGTGCCTCAACCCTAATCGGACTGATAATGGCTCTCTGGTTAGCTAGCATAAATGGCCGGGGCCTGAGATCAGAGTCACGCAGGGCGTGTCTCAGCCGTGATCTTCAGCGCCTCGGTGTGAATGTATGTTGTATACAGGAGACCCGGTTTTCAACTCGCGATCATGAGGATATACTGTCTAGGAGGTTCGCCCTCTATTCAGCATGTTTTGATGGACGCTCGAGAGGTGTTTCCTGGCTAGTGAGCAAGTCCTTGAATGCGGCGTGTACCCATGTCTTCGCAGATCCGGCAGGCAGACTTTGTGTGCTGGATGTTACTATAAAGGATAAGTCTCTTCGTCTCATTGGGGTTTATGCGCCCAATGTCCATGCGGAGCGTCCTGCTTTGTTTCGGCAGATCGAGCCGTTTTTGACGACATCTCGTCGGGTAGTTTTAGCGGGCGATTGGAATGCCGTCCTTGACCCCGATATAGATCGCATAGGGGAAAGATCGGGTACTAACAACCCGGATGTAAAAGCATTTCGGGACTTTATCGACAGGTTCGATCTTGTCGATAAGTACCGAAATGAACACCCCCGGGATATAGTATGGACTTGGACTAATAGGGGCAGCTCGGCTACGGTGGTGCGTGCTAGCTTCGTCGACCGAGTCTTAGTGAGGAGAGTCGATGTAGGGCTCTTAGGTTGTCCAAGTTTTCATTCGATAGTTTACTCGGATCATAGGCTCGTCCGGGTTCGCGTAAACTTAGATAAGCCTAGGATTAAATTGGCTGGTTACTGGAAATTGAACTGTTCATTGTTTGAAGAGCAAGATTTCCAGGACCAGTTGAAACTAACGATAAAGCGGGAATTGACGGGGGCTGTGGTTGGGAATAAGTGGTGGGGATCCTTGAAATCCAATATTAGATCGTTTGCTGCTGAATATAGCCGTCGACTCAATCTAGAAAGATTAGCAGCACAAACGGCAGTAGAAGCCAAAGTTGATCGGGCTATCAAATCCCGTGTTAGTGGGGACGTAGCCTTAGCTAGGGCGGAGCAGGCCTCCTTGCTTATCAAGAAGGACCAAGCTCTTGTAGTTAGGGCTAGGTTAAAGAGAATGTCTCCTGAGGCAACGAACATGGCCGCAGAATTGCGTGCAGAGGAATTGAGAAATGCTAGCAAAAGGCATATCGCAAGCGTCACATTGCCGGATGGGAGAACCGTGACTACAAACGCGGGCATAGTTGAGGCTTTTCGTGACTATTTTCAGGATCTGTTCACCAGGGAGCCCGGTCTGAGCACTGCTCAGTTCGATGCCTATTTGGCCGACTTCCCCCGCCTCGAGGCGGCTGAAGCGGCTGGGTGCGAGGGTCCCGTTACAGAGGCTGAGATTTGGGAGGCGCTTAAGCTGGTTGGCCGGGACAAGTCTCCGGGATTGGATGGTCTTCCTTACGAACTGTACTTGAGGCAGTCGCCCGTTCTTGTTCCCTTGCTGGCACTGATTTTCAACAACTGGATGAGGCAGGGGTCTATACCCCAACGCTTCACCAGGGGTGTGATCAAGTTGCTGCGCAAAAGCAAGGACGGTGGGGATTCGATAGATAACTTCAGGCCTTTGACGATGTTAAATACAGAGTTGAAGATTTTAGCCAAGATCTTAGCCAGCCGTTTGCAGGCTGTCCTCTCTAGTCTGATTGGCCCCGAGCAGACTTGTGCTGTGAAGGGTAGGACTATTCAGGACAACCTTCATTTGGTACGCTTGATCATTGAGAAAGTCGACACGGAAGCCGCGCTGATCAATTTAGATCAGTCCAAGGCGTTCGATAGGGTTGACCATCGTTTTCTCGAGTCTGTCCTTTCCGCTGCCGGTTTCGGGCCCAATTTTCGCTCCTGGATCCGACTTCTGTACGCGTCCCCCGGTGCGCTGGTGGAAGTGAATGGAGTACGATCGGAACCTTTTCTATTGACTCGCTCTATTCGTCAAGGTTGTCCGCTCTCGCCTTTGCTCTACGTTCTTGCGTTGGAGCCTTTCCTTCGCAAGTTAAAGGCGAATCCGGTCCTTCGCGGGATTACATTACCTGGTGCTACCACCTCGGCCAGGTATTCTGCCTATGCTGACGACGTTTCGGCTCTTGTGTCGAGCAGAGCCGAGATTGACGAAGTCAGCAAGGAAATCAGAGGGTATGAGACGGTGACAGGGGCCAAGATCAACCGCGATAAGTCTGTTGGCTTGCGGTTGGGCGCGTGGAAGGGAGTTTCTCTTCCCGGGCCTTTCCACTGGACGGACGGGCCGGTCAAGATTCTCGGCGTCTGGTTCGGTCCGGATCTCCAGTTGGAAATGAATTGGTCGGAGGTACAAGAGAAGGCAGAGGCTGCAGTTCGTCTGTGGTCTCTGAGGAAGCTTTCCTTAAAGGGGAGGGCGGAAGTATGTGTTTCACACATCTACCCGATTCTCCTTTACCGACTCTCTGTGCTTCCACTCCCGTGTGCCATATTAATGACATTAGTCAGGGTCTTGTACTCCTTCCTCTGGGGAGAAGGCAAGGCTCCTAAGGTGTGTCGCGAGATCTGTAGCCTCCATCCTTCTGAGGGCGGTCTGGGAATGCCAAGCGTTGAGATTCGTCAACATACGCTTCGCATTGCCTTCCTAGACCGAATGTGTTCGCAAGTGGATGAGAATGGTGAATTCTGGAAGGAAGATGCCCGCAAAAGCTTCCCATCCCTAAGAAGTGTGCATTCGTGCGAGGAAGAGGCCGGCCGTTTACCTCGAGGCGAATGCTCCTTCTATCGTGAATGCCGGCGAGCACTCAGTTTTCTCTTACGGGCGACAGATGGCCTCTCTGGCGTCCAGGCGTTGTCCCTTCGGGCATTATATCGGGTGCTAGTGAGGGGGGCCGTTCGTGATGATCTGATTGACGAGCTCGGTTTGACGAAGCAGGAGGCGCGCTCCATATGGCCTTGGGCGCCCGGGTTGAAATGCCTCACAAACAACGAAGCATCCCTCACCTGGCTGGTGATACGAAAGGCTGTCTGGGTCGGCAAGAAGCTTAAAGCAGCGGGTTTGGTTGTTTCGCCAAACTGCGTTCGCTGCGGTGGGTCGGTGGTCGAGACTTTGTCTCACGCCTTCTTTCATTGCAGTGTCGTAGTACCGTTGTGTAAGTGGCTTGAAGACTTCATGGTTCGCATGCTGCGTGGAAAGTTCTTTGTCCTGGAAGTCGCTTCTGTTTGTAGCAATGTGGTGCCGTCGTTGACTAGGGCTGAGCATTATGTGTTCGTATGCTTACTGGGTGTTATGCGAGTCGTGATTTGGACGACGCGACAGAAGGAATTCTATGGGGACGAGAAGTTTTCCTCTTCCCAACTGATTTTGTTTTTTAAGCATCAGCTTAAAGTCAAAATTAGGACGGAAAGGCGACGACTCCCTCCATCAGAATTTGGCAAAAGGTGGGTAAATCTTGCGCGAATCTGTCGAGTGAAAGGAGCTGATTTGGAGTGGCATTTTGATGACGGTTAGGCATCAGGATATTGGGGATCCTGGGCTAAACATTTTCAACCCCTCCCGAAAGTAGGATAGTTTAGTTAATTTGTCTTTTTATGTTTTAATGATGGTTAAACTTAGCTAGGGTATGCATGGGCATTGGCCCCACTTTTATTTTTTTGTGCCCTCTCTTTTTTGGTTTAATTCCCCAGCCCTTCCCCACTTTTTAGGTGATTAGAGATAACAGTTCCCTGGTAGAGGCGGGGCATCTTTCGTTTCGAGTGTGTTTATTTTCGTATTTGTTATTGTGTTTGTGTGTGTGCGTGGTTGTGTGTATGACTGTTTGAGATCTGCCAGCCCCGCTAAAATTTCGCCCAGCTAACTGATGTTTCTGTCACGGATAGAGATTGTGGGGGGTTTAATACTAACATCAATTTTGTTTAGTTTTTGTATATATTTTTATTCGTTGTATAAAAATCATTGGGGTTTGCAATATTAAGTGTTATTTCCCCCACCCCCCACAGACAAATTGTACATATGGGTTTAGTTAGACTTTCATAGAGTGTATTGAGGCATTGTGGTGCTCGTAGTAAGAATGGTACGTAAGATTGTGATGTTTTGGTGTAAGGGATATTATACTGTCTGCTTGGGTCAGTGAGTGAGTCTAGCTAAGTGAATATAAGACAGATGAAGACCAGCCTTCCCCATCCCCACAATTTTGGCCTTGTGCCGCATTTTTTGTAAATTTTTACAAAAATAAATAATTGCAGTGTAGTTGTTGAAGATCCAAAGAACTTTCCGAATGAACTCGTCAAATTTGGAGTATGCTAGGGGAGACTAATGATTCAATTGCAGTGAGCTCTCCTCTTTCTTTCTATGATAAAGACGAAGCAAATTTACAACAGTTTTGTTCTGGGAGGACCCCTATTTATGTTCACCCCTCCCTGTACATAGCTTTAAAATTAACTTTTCCCCTGGACATTGGCGGCCAGTCCTGTGATGGCACTATTAAAAGTGAAATGGGTCTAGGCTCAATGGGACGGGTCGTCGGTGTCCTGTCACCTGAGATGTTTGGTGCAGTGCCTCAACCCTAATCGGACTGATAATGGCTCTCTGGTTAGCTAGTATAAATGCCCGGGGCCTGAGATCAGAGTCACGCAGAGCGTGTCTCAGCCGTGATTTTCAGCGCCTCGGGGTGAATGTATGTTGTATACAGGAGACCCGGTTTTCAACTCGCCATCATGAGGATATACTGTCTAGGAGGTCCGCCCTCTATTCAGCATGTTTTGATGGACGCTCGAGAGGTGTTTCCTGGCTAGTGAGCAAGTCCTTGAATGCGGTGTGTGCCCTTGTCTTCGCAGATCCGGCAGGCAGACTTTGTGTGCTGGATGTTACTATAAAGGATAAGTCACTTCGTCTCATTGGGGTTTATGCGCCCAATGTCCATGCGGAGCGTCCTGCTTTGTTTCGGCAGATCGAGCCGTTTTTGACGACATCTCGTCGGGTAGTTTTAGCGGGCGATTGGAATGCCGTCCTTGACCCCGATATAGATCGCATAGGGGAAAGATCGGGTACTAACAACCCGGATGTAAAACCATTTCGGGACTTTATCGACAGGTTCGATCTTGTCGATAAGTACCGATATGAACACCCCCGGGATATAGTATGGACTTGGACTAATAGGGGCAGCTCGGCTACGGTGGTGCGTGCTAGCTTCATCGACCGAGTCTTAGTTAGGAGAGCCGATGTAGGGCTCTTAGGTTGTCCAAGTTTTCATTCGATAGTTTACTCGGATCATAGGCTCGTCCGGGTTCGTGTAAACTTAGATAAGCCTAGGTGTAAATTGGCTGGTTACTGGAAATTGAACTGTTCATTGTTTGAAGAGCAAGATTTCCAGGACCAGTTGAAACTAAAGCGGGAATTGACGGGGGCTGTGGTTAGGAATAAGTGGTGGGGATCCTTAAAATCCAATATTAGATCGTTTGCTGCTGAATATAGCCGTCGACTCAATCTAGAAAGATTAGCAGCACAAACGGCAGTAGAAGCCAAAGTTGATCGGGCTATCAAATCCCGTGTTAGTGGGGACGTAGCCTTAGCTAGGGCGGAGCAGGCCTCCTTGCTTATCAAGAAGGACCAAGCTCTGGTAGTTAGGGCTAGGTTAAAGAGAATGTCTCCTGAGGCAACGAACATGGCCGCAGAATTGCGTGCAGAGGAATTGAGAAATGCTAGCAAAAGGCATATCGCAAGCGTCACATTGCCGGATGGGAGAACCGTGACTACAAACGCGGGCATAGTTGAGGCTTTTCGTGACCATTTTCAGGATCTGTTCACCAGGGAGCCCGGTCTGAGCACTGCTCAGTTCGATGCCTATTTGGCCGACTTCCCCCGCCTCGAGGCGGCTGAAGTGGCTGGGTGCGAGGGTCCCGTTACAGAGGCTGAGATTTGGGAGGGGCTCAAGCTGGTTGGCCAGGACAAGTCTCCGGGATTGGATGGTCTTCCTTACGAACTGTACTTAAGGCAGTCGACCTTTCTTGTTCCATTGCTGGCACTGATATTCAACAACTGGATGAGGCAGGGGTCTATACCCCAACGCTTCACCAGGGGTGTGATCAAGTTGCTGCGCAAAAGCAAGGACGGTGGGGATTCGATAGATAACTTCAGGCCTTTGACGATGTTAAATACAGAGTTGAAGATTTTAGCCAAGATCTTAGCCAGCCGTTTACAGGCTGTCCTCTCTAGTCTGATTGGCCCCGAGCAGTCCTGTGCTGTGAAGGGTAGGACTATTCAGGACAACCTTCATTTGGTACGCTTGATCATTGGGAAAGTCGACACGGAAGCCGCGCTGATCAATTTAGATCAGTCCAAGGCGTTCGATAGGGTTGACCATCGTTTTCTCGAGTCTCTCCTTTCTGCTGCCGGTTTCGGGCCGAATTTTCGCTCCTGGATCCGACTTCTGTACGCGTCCCCCGGTGCGCTGGTGGAAGTGAATGGAGTACGATCGGAACCTTTTATATTGACTCGCTCTATTCGTCAAGGTTGTCCGCTCTCGCCTTTGCACTATGTTCTTGCGTTGGAGCCTTTCCTTCGCAAGTTAAAGGCGAATCCGGTCCTTCGCGGGATTACATTACCTGGTGCTACCACCTCGGCCAGGTATTCTGCCTATGCTGACGACGTTTCGGCTCTTGTGTCGAGCAGAGCCGAGATTGACGAAGTCAGCAAGGAATTCAGAGGGTATGAGACGGTGACAGGGGCCAAGATCAACCGCGATAAGTCTGTTGGCTTGCGGTTGGGCGCGTGGAAGGGAGTTTCTCTTCCCGGGCCTTTCCACTGGATGGACGGGCCGGTCAAGATTCTTGGCGACTGGTTCGGTCCTGATCTCCAGTTGGAAATGAATTGGTCGGAGGTACAAGCGAAGGCAGAGGCTGCAGTTCGTCTGTGGTCTCTGAGGAAGCTTTCCTTAAAGGGGAGGGCGGAAGTATGTGTTTCACACATCTACACGATTCTCCTTTACCGACTCTCTGTGCTTCCACTCCCGTATGCCATATTAATGACATTAGTCAGGGTCTTGTACTCCTTCCTCTGGGGAGAAGGCAAGTCTCGTAATGTGTGTCGCGAGATCTGTAGCCTCCATCCTTCTGAGGGCGGTCTGGGAATGCCAAGCGTTGAGATTCGTCAACATACGCTTCGCATTGCCTTCCTAGACCGAATGTGTTCGCAAGTTGATGAGAATGGTGAATTCTGGAAGGAAGATGCCAGCAAAAGCTTCCCATCCCTAAGAAGTGTGCATTCGTGCGAGGAAGAGGCCGGCCGTTTACCTCGAGGCGAATGCTCCTTCTATCGTGAATGCCGGCGAGCACTCAGTTTTCTCTTACGGGCGACAGATGGCCTCACTGGCGTCCAGGCGTTGTCCCTTCGGGCATTATATCGGGTGCTAGTGAGGGGGGCCGTTCGGGATGATCTGATTGACGAGCTCGGTTTGACGAGGCAGGAGGCGCGCTCCATATGGCCTTGGGCGCCCCGGTTGAAATGCCTCACAAACAACGAGGCATCCCTCACCTGGCTGGTGATACGAAAGGCTGTCTGGGTCGGCAAGAAGCTTAAAGCAGCGGGTTTGGTTGTTTCGCCAAACTGCGTTCGCTGCGGTGGGTCGGTGGTCGAGACTTTGTCTCACGCCTTCTTTCATTGCAGTGTCGTAGTACCGTTGTGTAAGTGGCTTGAAGACTTCATGGTTCGCATGCTGCGTGGAAAGTTCTTTGTCCTGGAAGTCGCTTCTGTTTGTAGCAATGTGGTGCCGTCGTTGACTAGGGCTGAGCATTATGTGTTCGTATGCTTACTAGGTGTTTTGCGAGTCGTGATTTGGACGACCCGACAGAAGGAATTCTATGGGGACGAGAGGTTTTCCTCTTCCCAACTGATTTTGTTTTTTAAGCATCAGCTTGAAGTCAAAATCAGGACGGAAAGGCGACGACTCCCTCCATCAGAATTTGGCAAAAGGTGGGTAAATCTTGCGCGAATCTGTCGAGTGAAAGGAGCTGATTTGGAGTGGCATTTTGATGACGGTTAGGCATCAGGATATTGGGGATCCTGGACTAAACATTTTCAACCCCTCCCGAAAGTAGGATAGTTTAGTTAATTTGTCTTTTTATGTTTTAATGATGGTTAAACTTAGCTAGGGTATGCATGGGCATTGGCCCCACTTTTTATTTTTTTGTGCCCTCTCTTTTTTGGTTTAATTCCCCAGACCTTCCCCCCTTTTAGGTGATAAGAGATATCAGTTCCCTGGTAGAGGCGGGGCATTTTTCGTTTCGAGTGTGTTTATTTTCGTATTTGTTATTGTGTTTGTGTGTGTGTGTGCGTGTTTGTGTGTATGACTGTTTGAGATCTGCCAGCCCCGCTAGAATTTCGCCCAGCTAACTGATTTTTCTGTCACGGCTAGAGATTGTGGGGGCTTTAATACTAACATCAATTTTGTTTAGTTTTTGTATATATTTTCATTCATTGTATAAAAATCATTGGGGTTAGCAATTGTAAGTGTTATTTCCCCCACCCCCCACAGACAAATTGTACATATGGGTTTAGTTAGATTTTCAGAAAGTGTATTGAGGCATTGTGGTGCTCGTAGTAAGAATGGTACATAAGATTGTGATGTTTTGGTGCAAGGGATATTATACTGTCTGCTTGGTTCAGTCAGTGAGTCTAGCTAAGTTAATGTAAGACAGATGAAGACCAGCCTTCCCCATCCTCACTATTTTGGCCTTGTGCCGCATTTTTTGTAATTTTTTTACAAAAATATATAAATGCCGTGTAGTTGTTTAATGTAAATTTTAAATTTTTACTGATGTGCGTTGTGGTGTTGTGGATATCACCTTGGAATGAAAAATTGGAGAGCCGAGTTCCATTTCTAGTTGAATTCGTTGCTTTCACTTACGTGCAAATATTCTTGCGAAAAATATTAATCCGTCTATTCCTTCCAGCTATAGGCGAAATAACAGGCCAAACTGGGTTCTATAGCCATGAAATTTAAATCTTTCAAGCAAAATCATACATATTTTACACAATCGTTGACTGAATGACATTCTTTCTTTCAAAAGTCCCAAATGGTAATAACAACTGAAAATAATATCGACTTGTAATAAAACCTAAGTAGAGGCAAGGTGGAGGAATAGATAGTGGCTCGGATTGAGGGAATGGAGAACCGAGTTTAAATTCATTATATTCATAGGCGTGGAATTACATTTGGTATTATTTCCTCTCTTCTCCCAGCAAAGCAAACAGCAGGAGAGACTGGGTTCTTTAGCCTTGGATGGCAAACAGGCTACTGCAGAATGTAATGGAAATCTACTGTGAGAAAATCTTCAAATGCTCTCTTCCAACATGGAAGTGTAGCTCATAAAATTAACATGAGAATCAGTCAGTCAGTTAACAGCCATACGTGATACACGCTTGAACGATCATGTCTCCAAAGAGACATGACTGACTGGGCAGAAGATTATCCCGGAGTAGGTTGCCATTACTTTCTGCGGTAGACTTGTTGCCAGCCAAGGCTATAGAACTCTATCTGTCCTGTAAATTAACCCATAACTGCAGGGAAGAGAAGAATTAATGCATTTCCCAACTGTATTTGCGCGTAAGTGAATGCAAGGAATTTAAATGGAATTCGAACTCGTCTCTCCAATTTCTTGTTGCGAGTCGATATCCACTACACCACAATCTCATATCCATGCACAGTTTGCCAAATTGTGGAGTAAGCAAATGCTTATTATACTTGAATGTGTCTTTTCTTTCTTTTGAGAATTGGCAAGAAATGTAATACTCCTTATTTATTACACTGTGTTTCTTTTTTTGTGGGAATTGTTGGTAATGTTATATTAAACATATAGCGATGGAACAAAGAAGAACTAACGGAGATTGTGGAAATAAATATTTGTATTAACAAAAAATAAAACAAGTGGTAAATCGGAATGAATGTCTATCATTAAAACAAAAAACGATCAGTCATAAAAGTCATCCGGGGAGCCATTTAGTAACAGAGGAATGGTCTTTGGTGAGTATCATTAGAGATGGGAGTTTGCATCTTGATGAGTGTTGTGTATCATGGCTACCAAAGAATTGTTTCATGTGTTTTTTATATCTTTTTCTTAGGCTCTGATGAGCTTCAATTTTTATTTTCTTTCTTTGGATGTGAGTGGGTGATATTAGTAAAAATTCTGGATTATATATTTTTTATTGAGTGTGTAGGTGAAACGGAACCTATGTGCAGAGTTTTTGAGCAGTTGACAAAGTTTTCAGTTCAGTCTTCGGTTTCGGATTATTCACATCTGACCAGTGGTGAAAATTTGTGTAAAATGAAACAGAAAAAAATCTGATTTTAGGAAGATTACAATATCAAACAAAGTTTAATTGGCAATTGATTTCAACTTTATGAAATGGTAAGGATTTTTATAGTTGATTCACATATATTAATAATTTTGTTAATGTTTATGAATAAATATTGTTTACAAATTTATTCTTTTATAAATTGCTGTGCATTAGTTTCAAATGTATTAATTTTTAAGATGTTGTAAATATGAAAATATATTTGTAATATACACAATCTAATAAATAAATAAATTCACTTTCATATTTAGGTTCTATTACAATTCTGATCACCACTTTTTAAAAGAACAAGCATTGCCGAAAAGTGAAGGTAGTGAAAACACCATTTGTGTCAATGGAAAAACAATCCTTTTGGCACTTTAAATGTTGCAGGCACAAAGGTCAAATTGGGCTGCTGAATTTCATTTTACACTTCTATAGTATAAAAAATAAAATTCCTCAGTCAACTAAATTTCATAAAAGCATAGAAAATAAACAAAATATGTAAAATATTGGTGACTGCATATTTTGTGTAAGTTGACTTCATGTAAGAGGAAACAAATGAATTTAACTTCAGAAAACAAAACATTCTGTGCATATAAAACAACCAGTTGCCAAAAGAGCATGATTTTTAACATCTTACAAAAGAATTACCTGCGTATAGTGCATCTCTCTATTTTCCGCATAAAACATTGACTACTTACGGTATATAAAGTTAAAGATATTTTTAAAAGTAAAAATTCTAATTTATCAATTATTGTGCTTATGGTATTCTGTATTTCATCAAGGATTTTAAAATTTCTTGAACACTTTTTAGATTTTCGGATGATATTAAGAAAGTACTGTTGAAGTCCATGACCTTGATGAGAGTTCACAGGTTACTGTGTCGAAAATATTGCTAATTTACAATGGAGACAAATCAAGCTGTGTCTTCAACAAGTAAGATGAATAAAATTCCCAAGTAACAATATTAGATTTGCTAAAAGATGATTTTCCAATGAACCAGAACAGATAAGCGGTTAATAACAGTAGCCACTTCCTCTATTAACAGGACTTCCTTATAAGCCCAATGCACAAACCCAGTGGGAGAAAACAAGAAGGTACAGTTAACTCTCCCAAGCAAACAACAGCAGTGTTTCCACCCCTATGTGGAGGGCTCATTTTATTTCGTAATGGGCAGCATGTGATAAATTGCGGAGCATATGTATAGGAGGTTCTTTTAAAATAGAAATAAAAGAGAAGTAAAGTAGAAAAAAAAGAATTTTAGTAACACTAGCAATGTGAACTCACTGGTCATCCAGGTTCCAAACAACAGACTTTATTCTGTGAAAAGCCTTTTAATGTCAAACCATCAGTGAGAAAGATCAGCATGTCTGGCAGGGGCATGCCAAGCTTTCACGGGTGAATGCGATCAACCAGAATTAGGCATAATTAGGCCAGGTATCTGATACTCTAAATAAATATATAAAGGATTTTCAATTTGGGATGGTTCGTGAGAAATTTTTGTAATTTGTTTTTCAGTTAATAAACCCTGCTGCAATTATGTGTACACCTCTCCTAGGTACGCCAGCAATATAACTCCAATATCTGCAATATCTTCCGCCTCCTGCTCTAGGAAAACCTGGCAGTACTTATCGTACATGCCCTGTTTATACATCTTAGCAACAACACGATTAAGGACGTTCAACGCTAACTGATGGTTTGAATGAAGCAAAGGTAATTTGTTTCATCCTTGGGTAACTTCTACATAATAGCAGTTATACTCATAAGCGATGAATTCACAAAATAACGTTATCTTATCATGATTGCAAACAATGATAGCATCCTCTCCAATACCCAAAGTCTCTAAACTAAACATTTTGTCTCTGGTCCTCTTCACTGAGGATTCATCAAAACAGTAGAAAAGATCTACAGACGTGGATTTAGGTTCTATACGGATCACTGGTCACTCTGAAAAAATGGTTATCATCTGATTATAATGAGTGCCACAAGTTTATTTCCCTGAGTAACAGTCTCTGGTGCCAAAAAGTCAGCAATATTCCCAAAAGGTACCAATCCATGAGGGAACCTAAACACAGAGCCATTAATAAAACTAATCAACTGCATGAGACCAAAAAAATAAGCAAATCTACACCTAACAACCCTTGCACAGAGAACGAATTATCCTGGAGACTTGAACAGTTCACTGCCAATTTAAAACAACTAGCTTGAATAGTGTCTACCGCTGCACCTAGACCAAATACATGAATATCTAGGTCTAACTTTTCATCCACAAGAAAGGGAATCAATTTTATTACATTAAGATGCTTGACATCAAACAATACTTCACTTGATATTTTCTGCGCCGAACTCAAAACGGTTTTAATGTCAAATTTTCCTTTAACTGTTTGAACAGGTTTATCATTCAAAGTCCTCATTAAAGGTAAGACAGTTGAATGCCAGTGTGTACCAAACAATTTACCCTTTCCTTATTCTCGACCTGCCCGATTACGATCTCGACCATCGGTAGCAATAAATATATGTCCTTCTCAAAACAAGGAATTACATTCACTTGCTTCTTATCAACAGAAGGACACAAAGCGCAGCAATGAAACAGGCGCTTGCAACCACAACAAGTTTAAAAATGGACTTGTACTTAAGTGCACTGCTCGGCAGAATGTGAAGGACTAGTGCATTTGGTACAAAAATTGCACATGAACTTCTCGGGAGATGTTCTAGAATTGAGGGTTTTTTATCAATTCAATATACCCTAAACTTGCTCGAACCAACGGCTCTTTGCTTATAAACATTTCTATCAGGACTAGCTATTTTAGGCTTAGAAATTTCTAATGTTCGGATAGCATCTGAATATACGGAAAATAACTCCTCCAATTCAGGGTAATTATTTCCTAACCGCTTGATAACTTCACGCCGAAACAACACTGGCAGTTTATTGAACATTACGTGACTCAAAAACCTGCTACCTGGAGAACCTTTTTCCAAGAAATACAAAAAGAAGCATTTCTTCAACTCATGGAGTTTGCCTTAATGTTGGTGAGAAACGATCTGATGTTATCCCACTCTTGGTATTTCATCCCTCTTGAGTCACTATAAACCACGGACGGGGTATTTACTTTTTGACGTTCTTTCAACCTTTCTTCCCCCATATTCATCTTCGTAATTTAAAAATTAAGCAATTCTACTGTACTGGGCTGGGTTTTAATTTTAACCCTCAATGACAAAAAGGCCTCTTCAATTACATCATCTCGGGAGTCGTTGCTCAGAATAAATGAGTGAATTTTATCCTTAATAATGTCTCTCTTGCGAATGAGCAACTTAGTAGTGTGGGTGACAGACATGTTCGTAGGTTTAAAGGAGAAACTTAAATAGGAAATAATATTTTTGAGGTGACACGAATATAGAGGTTGGAATTTATTCTTTGCTTTTGATCTTATGAGATGTTGCAGTGTCTTGTTGTGAGATGTACAGTCTTCCTTTGCTCACACTCTTTTGAACGCTTCACAAACCACCCCAAATTCTCAAGGACTTAGTGAAGAAAGGATGTATAGCAATTACCTTGTTTCTCAAGACTCCCTGAAACATTACATTTGGTGGAAATTTTGTGTAAATGTCTGGTGGAACATCCATAGAATCTGCAGCATCAATCACTTGTATGGTATTCATCAACTGTTTTCATTCAAGGGTTCTTGTTAAGTTTGGTGGCTTTCGGCATTTTTACGAAATGAACAAATTATTGTGGAATATGGCACTCACATATCTTCAGAAACTTCTAAAATGTTATACAATCAGGTTAATAATGTTTTTTTAAATGGATGCTTGTAATAAATGTTGAATAAGTTAACAAAATATTCAATAATCATAAAGTAATATTATGTCATAATTGCCATAGATTGTGATGGACCCAATAATTTGGTACTTCACCAATATTTAGAAAAGAAAATTTTGTTAAATTCATAATATGCATTTCTATTTACATTGGAAAATTAAATTGTCTTTCTAATAAACAAAAACTTATTTCGGTACACTTTGTATTTTAACAGATGATTTGCTTTTTCATTCTTGACTGACAAAAGACTTTCTACATTAGTATTATATTCATTACTCATTTATTGAGCCTGTGTTAAAGTGTGTTTATTGACCAGAAGAAAAGGAAATTGGCTGCCGACTGAGATGGCAAATGAAAGGAGAAAAAGTGAGAAGAAAAAGAACAAATTCATATACCAGAGAGAGTCATGCAGAGACCCGACTTCAGGGTTGAGAGACATGTTGTCCTACTCTCACCGACTGAGCAGAAGCCATGAAAATACTCACAGAAAAGACAGAGGGAAGCAACATTCCATCGGTGAGAACATGGCTGAAGGTGAGCAGTCAAATCAGGATCAATTTCCTTCCATATCCTCCTTTGGATTTTGTCAAGAACCCTGAGATGAACAACAGGAGCAAATGATGAAATATAGCAACAGTATTCAATGAATGGATGAATGGTAAATTAATATAAATGTACCACGTGGCAGAAAAAATGTTTTTTTATAATTCCATAAATTTACATGAGCTGTGTTTTTATTTTCCGAGAAGATTTTCTGGTGCATATTAAAATATCTATTTGAATGTAAACAACTTTACATAATATTACTTTCAAAAACATCATTGATACTTTAGAGTCGCCTTCCACGTCGATAATCACTCAAGCGATTACACGTTGATTCAGGGATATTTACGTTCTTCACATCTATGGACGGATACGGGTTATCCCACTTAGATCGTGTCCAATGTACAACAATAAAAAGATAAAATTAAACATTACCGGGATGATCGAAATATAATCTTTCCCAAGTCGCTTCTTGATGGGCACATGCACTGACCAAAAATCCAAGGATGAACAACAATGTAAAATGGTTTTTGGTATAGAATTAAATGCATGAACAAGATATTAAAAAAAACAAAATAAATCTAAGTAAGAATGTCTAATAACCCGAATCTCAAAACTTATGTTGGGATATCAAACCTACCGAAAGAACAAATTACGATAAATTAATACCTATTCAGAAGATAATAATAATCAAAAATGGGAAAGCATATATACAGTATTATTGAACATGTGGTATGATGTTTGCAATGGCGTAGTATTGGTGGATGTATGTATTTAACTCTAACACGGGGCCAAATTTATTATAACTTACGTTTATATTCAATTATTTTTCCTTTTCTTTCTTTTTTCTTTCTTTCTTCTTTACATAAAATCGGATTCAATGCTGCCTGACTGTAATAAACTTGTTTGCAACTTTCGTCACTTTCTTCAACCGAATATTGTATTATCTGCAATCAAACGTCTCTGCAATTTTCTTCGCTTTGGTTTCTTCAACTGAACGTTATCTACTCGGCGTCAGTATTGTTCTTCCTTGGTGAAAACTTCGGTCTATTCTTCTTAATATAACCAATAAAAATATATACTTATGATTTTTATCTGAAGTTGCTTTAACTGAATTGGCTAAGTTATGTCATAAAAATGTGTCTTCTCTTTGCATTCTTAACTGTCAGAGCTTCCGCATATAAATATCATGAATTGTTCATTCAAACTCTAGCACACAACTGCTTAAATTTTCTGACATTCTCGTGACATGCATTCAGGCGCGAATTTTGGCTCCTGCACCTTCATGACCTCTCATGTCTGGCCCCTGTCTTGCTTCTGTCTAGACATTTGATACTAAGTGTATTTGTGTCAGTTAAACTTTGACGTGCTATTCCCAAAATGACTATAGGCCCCCACGTGACTATCCTATGTTGCCTAGGGAGTCTAAGCTTAGTCTATGTTTGTAGGTATGTGTGTGTGCTTATCTGCATTCGTAACACATCCCAACGTAAAAGAAAAAAATCAAAACTTTTTTTTCAACAATATACCCTAACATCTTCTGAACAATTGTTCATTTTCCTTTTCATTTCTGATTACATTATCAGTAAATGTACATACTTTCTCTCTATGTTTTATCTATGACAAAAATATACACAATTTGTTTTTCTTACAGCTTTGTCAAAGTATACACACACACACACACATATATATATATATATATATATATATATATATCCAAGCGAATTCGTTACATGAACCTCAAAATGAATAACTGCTAATACTAATGCTAAAGCTTCCTTTTCTGCTGTTGAATAGGATATTTGGAACATATTTAATTTCTTGGAATAGAAGCTTATGGGTTGTAGCTCTCTGTTTTCATCTTCTGGCATTAACACAACTGAGATTCCCACGTTAGTGGCATCTGGAATAGCTTGCTGAAATCTGGGGCCTTTAACACTGTATTTGATTTTAACTTATATTTAATGGTTTCTAATGTAACTTCCCATTCCGTAGTCCATATAAATTCTTTGCCAGTTCTTGAGCAGCTTTCAACTTCCGTCTGATACTCACTACATATTCATTCATATTGCGATGCACAGGCTGATCCAACATCCATTTTTCTTGAAATAACTTGAGTGTTCCCCTCACTCGATGTCCGAAAATTAATTCGAAAGGACTGAATCCCGTGTATTCCTGAACTTCGTCTCGCATTGCAAATAACACAAAGGGTCCTCCCTTATCCCAATCTTTTTGGTTTTCCATGAAGTATGTTCTCATCATTGTCTTCAACGGAGCATGAAATCACTCCAGCGCTCCCTGCGACTGCAGATGATACGCAATCGATTTAACGTGTGTAACTCCCAATTGAATTGTGACCCCCTTGAATAGATTTGATGTAAATCTAGATCCTTGATCCGTCTGTATTATTTTTTTTGAAAATGAGGCAGTTAGGAATGAAAATTAAAACTCACTTGATAGCATTATTTTAAAATCCTATCGAGTGTTAAAATTTACACATAAAATATGGAAATTAAATGAAAAAATTGTCTTTAATGATATGGTATTTAGAGCCTACCATGAAAAAATATTTGCATGCACTAAAAAAGTTATATAAAAAATCATTGTGTGTGCAGATAAGTAAGAACCTTTTCAATTTTCAGTTCGTAATTATAGTCTCCAGTTATTAACTCAATATAGTAAATAGTACAATGATTAGAAGAAATTTAAGATTTTTTAAAAAAACTTTATAAATTATTATGATAAAGAAAATATAAATAAAAACAATTCTTTGTAAAACTTCATCATTCCTTGAAGAAATTCTTTTTAGACTATAATATTCTTAATATATATTGTTTATAAAAGCAATTACAAGTTTAAATAAAAAATGCCAGATTTTTATTGCCGTTTAGTTTTTACTTTTAAGAGCTAATTTCTGGAAGAGAGCAACTATCAGAAAAAGTATATATATGTGTATATATATATATATATATATATATATATATATAGATAGATAGATAGATAACAGGTATAAACAAGAAACAACCTCTACTCCTGTCCAAAAAAGTGGGTGGAGTGTGAGACCGGGCGATAGTAGGTACTATCTACTCCAATATCACCCACCCTCTGACATTTCTTATATTTAATCATTATTTATCCAATCTATGTAGCCCCCTGCGCAGTAGTGGCAGTGACATGCCTTGCTCGGGGCGAAAGTCTTATAAAATATATATATATATATATATATATATATACACACACACACACACACAAAAATGTATACACACAATATAATATATATATATATACAATATAATATATTAGTTTATAAAGGAAAACTCAACACGTCGTAATAGTTAAAAACTATAGTTCATTTCAATGTGTTTAAAACTCATCTCAGACCCTTTTACAATATTCATCCATCTGGCATAAAATTCTTGCCGTAATGAGCTTTTTCAAAAATGGAGAGGGAACATAAAAATAATAATAATAATAATAATAAAAATAATAAACATAAAATTTCAAATAAATGAGTAAATGACAATATTTTTGAGGGGAAGTAGGAATTGGAGTGAAGGGGAGAAAGAGATAATGTCCCAAATGTGGGTAGTGTTCGTGTGATGTTATTTTACAGTCTTGCCTAGTCTTACTGCTAAGAGAAACCAATCCACCTGACTTTACTTGTATCTTTGACCCCGTCAGGTCAACCCACTTACATTAACTGAAATCCACATATCCCTATGCATATATTCCCACATATACTTATCCTGAGATTTTGTTTAATTTAACAACTCCACTGACTTCTTTTTTTTTATCTTTTTAGCTTTTAGTGTTTTCATACTCATACATATATACTCTTCGGAAGCACAGGATTTCCGTGCGTCCCCTGTAGTGCGATGTACATACGCACTTGCATATCACGTTAACTTAGTTGCCGTATTCGCAATCTCGCATATATTTATATATACGAGATGTATACGAGGTAATTAAATATATACACTCCTCATCAAAAATTTAAGACCCCTTACTCTTTAAAAAGAATTTTTTTTTTTTACAAAGATTTTAAACTCCTCCCACTTAAGGTTACCAATACTACAATCTAAAAGGTTATGAAAACAAAAAAGCTACATTACAAACAGAAATTTAGAAATTTAGAATTTTATAAAATGAGGCGATTTACGCATGATCAAAATTATAAGACCAGGGGCATAAATTCTTAGATCTATGGTAATTTCAATGTTTTTAGTTCAGTTAGAATTTAGCAATCGCTGCGTAAAGTTGATGCCATGCCTAAAGCAAGCAAACTTACCAAAGTTTAGCGTTCTTGAATTCTAGAATTCCATAAGCAAGTTTTGTCACAGCGGGCGATTGCAGCTAAGGTAAATCGCAGTAAAACTGATTTGCAACTTTCTAAAGAACAGTGAGAATTATGGAAAAGCAAAATCTTCTGGTAGGCCCCAAAAACTTTCTCTTGCATTGAGTAAGAGAATAAGACGGGTTGTTATGAAAGAGGGGGGGGGACTTTCTTCTAGTCAAATTAAGGCAGTCACAGATGCCGATTGCAGTCCCGTAACCATCAGACGACGCTTACGACAAAAAGGCATGGTAAATAAAAAGCATAAAAAAATTACTCGGCTGATTCCATCTCACAAAGTGGACCGCTTAAAGTTTGGTTGTGAATACCAAACATGAGACGTTGGGAAGTTGAAGAAAGTCCTGTTTTCTGATGAGAAAAAATCCAATCTAGATGGTCCTGATGGCTTCCAACAATATTGGCATAACAAAAACATGCCTCCTGAAATTTTCTCCACACGTCATAGTGGTGGAGTGTCCCTAATGATATGGGGTGCCTTTTCTTACAGAGGGTCGATGGAGCTCCAGGTGGTGCAGGGTTGTCAAACAGTGGCTGGTTATGTTAGCATGCTACAAAAAGCATCATTGATGATGGAGGGCTATCATTTGTGTGTGGATGGATGGTTATTCCAACAGAATAATGCTGCAATCGACGCTGCAAGACGGACCTTGACCTTTCTACAAGAAAATGGGGTTCATCTCTTGGGACATCCTGCATGCTCACCAGACTTGAATCCAATTGAAAGTGTTTGAGGATGGATGACAAGAGATGTTTATCAAATGGCAAACAATATTCAACAAAAACTGAACTTCGTGAAGCCATCTTCAGAAGCTGGAGCAACATCACCTGCACCTTAATGAAAACGCTTATTTCTAGCATGCCCGACAGAATTTTTGAAGTCATCGAAACCAGTGTAGGTAGAAATCATTAAATTTGGTTGTTGAATGTTTTCATACATCTTTTCATACACTTTTTGTACAATTTCGTAGAATGTTTGCTCATGTATAATCGCCTCATTTTTTAAAAATGTAAATTTCTAAATAAAATATTTGGAATATAGGTTTTTGTTTCCATAAACTTTTAGATTGTAGTATTGGAAAACTTAAGTGGGAGGAGTTTGAAATCTATCCGTAAACAAATCTTTTTTAAATTTTAACTGGTCTTAAAATTTTGGTCAGGAGTGTATTGAAGTCCACACATGCAAACATCTATATATATACACACACACACACACACACACACATACATACACACACACACACATTTCCATATATATATATATATACACACACATTTCCATCTATATATATATATATATACACACACACACACACATGTAACTAATAATTTATATAAGTTCAGTATGTACAAGAACACTGTATCATGATCCAGTGCGTTTGTGTACGATTAAATTCTAAATTAATTGGTCGTATTTTCTAATTGTAATTTCTTTTTGTATTTCTAAATTATATTATTCCTTTTTACCCTGTATTTCTACCATTTTACTTCATTTGGGTGTTGATTTATCTATATATTGGTGGAAATATCACATTATGGAAGTAAAGTTTCGAGCTTGTATAATTGATTTTATCTAAGTGTGACATACTTCGCTTCTAATTAGGTTTTCCCCATATGATGGAAATAATATCTATTTTACCTAAAATCTAAGTACACATCTTTATCGGTGCCCATTTTTCGTATATTGATGCATTCAATGAGACACAATACATAAAACATACATAAAAATATGATACATAAAAATGATACCTAAAACATTATACGTAATTAAGTTTCCTAGGATCATGCATGAATTTAAGTTGAGCTCGTGTTCTTTAAACTTAAAGAGGCATATCTCGTCTCATATTTGGGTGCCTCCATTCTCTCGGAGGAAGTGTTTATGCTGAAGTCGATATTTTAAGTATTTTTCATTTCATAGTTGTGGTAGGATATTTCTTTCACCTATCTATCTATCTATATACATGGACTAATCGTATTATATAATATAAAGCTATCGTTAGTCTAGATGGGTTGTCCTATTGAATGATGGGTTCTACCCTCTTTACAATCGATTTGCACATTTTAACAACTAATGATCAATCAGTTTAGGAGGGTTGGTAAGAGTGTCGGACAGTGGTGATTCCGGGATTTTATGTGTCGGAGAGTTTAAATTTATTTCTATGGCGGCACTTGTAAATTATATCATTTCTCTGATTTAATAATTGGATAGATTCCCTAAACTTGATAATTCTAATGCAACTTATGCAGCCCACATTTTTTAACACTTTTCCTTTCTCCTCTCCACTTTTACATATGAAGAACCAAGGCAGCGGCATCTTGCTTACCATGTACATGTCCAGCTACAATAGTAACTCCTTTTAATGCAGATAAACTAGCTGTTGCTAATCTGACAGCTCCTGTTTACATTGCTGATGTTGCTGCTTCTCTTGCTCTTCTGGCAGCTCCTTTTGGACTTGTTACTACAGTTTCTTCTGCTGCTGTTGGCTTTTCTCTTGTTGCTGCAGTTTTTTTCTGCTGATTCTTGTTTTATGGGATATCTTGCTGGGAAGAGGGATTGGCATCCTTTTATCTCCTCGGTTTTTCTTTCCACCATAAAGGATAGTGGGCACCAGTGCTTCTTTCAATGTTGATAGCTGGGGTGTTGGCAAGTAGTCCTTATCGGGAAACAAATTTTAAAGGTGCTCCGAAAACCAGTGAGATTTACAACCCTTCCAAACATTGAAGAGTGTCCAGCAGCAGCAGATCAGTTTATCAAGCCTATCTAAAAAAGACACTTCTAGAACATTGTCACCTTCCAGTTTATATCCTTGGTGGCAAATAACGGCTTGAATCTTCACTGACAAATCATCCGTGAATTTTGGATGCTCCACATTGCATTTGACGTCCTAACAAACACGACAATGTTGAAATACTTGAGTGCCTGCTCCATTTTTTTCTACCGACACACCCACCATCTTCGCGATTTTATGTTTGATGTAAGCAGGGAAATTGGAGGCAATTACTAAAAGGACAAAGTTGAGGGAAAGGCTAGGAGCTCATTTCCCGTGATAAAGTTATGGTACTTGTTCTGTTGCTTCTTGTAGTATTCAGGGTTCTATTTAGGGCCTGTCTGCTACCCATCTATGGAAAAGTTGAGCATTGGCTGACTGGCTGTTACAGCTCGTGAGGAGACATTCTGGTTAAGAGCCACAAACAGAAAAATTATGAGAAAAACTACAATATAAAATCTTAGAAAAGTGAAGATGTAAAAAACAAAAAACAAAAATATTTCAAAAATAAATTCATGCTTGAGAAATAAAAGCAAATAAAATGAAAATAACACATAACTAAAGTAAAGTTGAAATAATAATCAAATACCCAGGAATAATTAAAGTAAAATCTGGCTTATAGAAAAATGAAAAAAAATTAAACACTAGTCAAAGAAACAAAAACAAAACTTTTGAAAACTTCACAATTCTTTCGTGAATATCAACATTGCTGGTGAGAACAAATCCATGATAGATTGATGCACAGATGAATGAATGAATGAACAAATGAAGGAGGAAAGGAAGCACAGAGAAAGGAAGAATTAAGGAAAGGAAAAAGCATTTGAGAAAGGAGAAAAAACTTTCTTTACTGTATTTCCTTTGATCTTTTCTATATTATAGCTTTCTATCTGTTGTTATTAAAGAGTTATCCAAGTAGTTCATTCCGCTGTTACAACACATTTGTTTAATCGTAAATACTGTTTCTTTAGAGTTCGTTAAAATTATGCACACAAACAAAAGAACATACAAAACAAATATTACTGCTGGTGAGTTGAAAAAGAAAGAGAAGAATTGTCAGTATAAACTTCTCTGTATTGATGGTAATATGAGAATGTAGGCAACTTTTGAAAATGTCAGTGAAGTTTTGAAGTTGATCAGTTTGTTGGCTTGGTTTACTGGTCAGATGTGTTGAGAATGAAAACTATCTGAGCAGTTCTTTTTCAAAATAAATATTACAAAACAAAAGAAAATCTGTCTAGTAGCTTTAGCTAATTTTAATTTGAAGTAAATTGATTAAATTTGTAGAGTAATTGGCCATGCTCAAATGGAATTAACAATGTTTTCAATAAACAAAGAAAGGAAGAAAAGGAACAGGGAAAATGCTAAACAAACAATCTACATGCAAGTTAAAACTAGGCAAATCAATAGCAATGAGACAAAAACTTATAAATTTAGCCATATCGACAGATCTACTGGCACCAAATAATTTTATTAAAAATAAAACCTTTCAAAAAGAAAATATACTCTTAAATATTATTTTAGAAAAATTACCTAAGTTAAATTAATCTGCATTGAAACAAATATGAAGAAGTGTATGTTATATTTTACTATTATGTATATGCATTTTTAACAATACATATGCAAATATGTTTATTATTATGGATGATTTTTAGTAGTCTAATGCTTGTTATTGAATATGAGTATGTAATTAAAAATATCCAAAATGTATTAGACTTCTGAAAATAACATCCATAACAAAGAGGTTTGAATCAATCAGATGAACATTAAACAAGGTTCATTATGTAACATGAAGGAATTATTCATGGCTGACCTATAAAAATGCTCTAAACAGAATCAGTGAGCAGTGTAAAAATACTGGCAGAGTTTGAATATATGTACATTAATAAAAATCAAAAATAAACAGATACATGATGGAAAGTAAATGCTTTATTCAGACTACTACATTACCTACGTGTGTATTCAATACAAAAAAGACGTATCTGCTTTATTCAACTTGAAGAGTAGCTAAAGCGAATAACTTGTAAAGATTAAAAATACATTACATTAAAAGACCCTGAGAAAGATTGTTTCTGTTGATTAGGACAAAAAATAAATCTGACCACCATTAGAAAAATATATGTATTTTATTTGTTATTCTAAAATATTGAATAATTGTACATCAATAAATTTGCAAATCATCATACATGCAGCTGACACGAGTGTGTGTTGTATATATCATATAAGACATGATATTTATGGAAATACCGACTCCAAAAAGTTGACATTTTGCATACTGGTTTCTCTGAGAATGCAGATTTGCATCAATTAAAAAACAATGTCACTTCTGATATAAAAACTGAAGATAATATAGGATATTGCTAAAGTTAGAAATTCATAAAAATCACATGTATGGTTTCTAGCCTGTGTGTGTTTGAATATGGTGGTTCAAAATCAGACCTCTGCGAAAAGACAGATCCACACATTTTGCAAGAATGTGGTCACTCTCCTGTATGTATATGCACATGGCACACCATAAATGTGCTATCTAAAAATGTAGATCCACAAAATTACAAGAAAATGGTTACACTCCAGTATGTGTTCGCATACGAATAACTAAATTTGCCCTTTGTGAAAATGCAGAACCACAAATTTTACAAAAATGTGGTTTCTATCTGGTATGTGTTCGAATATGTTTCACCAAATGTGACTTCCGTGTAAATGCAGATCTACAAACTTCACAAGAATATGGTCTCTCTCCAGTATGCGTTCGTATATGGCACACCAACGTTGACTTCTTTGAAAATGCAGATCCACAAACTTCACAAGAAAATTGTTTCTCTCCGGTATGCGTTCGTATATGCTCCACCAAATTTGACTTAAACTTGAATGCAGATCCACAAGTCTCACAAGAATATGGTTTCTCTCCAGTATGTGTTCGCATATGACTCACTAAATTTACTCTTTGTGAAAATGCTGACCCACAATTTTCACATGAATGTGGTTTCTCTCCAGTATGTGTTCGCATATGAGTCAATAAATTTGCCCTTTGTGTAAATGCTGATCCACAATCTTCACAAGAATGTGGTTTCTCTCCACTATGTGTTCGTCTATGGCACACCAAATGTGACTTCTGTGAAAATGCAGATCCACAAACTTCACAAGAAAAAGGTTTCTCTCCGGTATGCGTTCGCATATGCTGCACCAAAGTTGACTTAAACTTGAATGTAGATCCACAAGTTTCACAAGAATGTGGTTTCTCTCCAGTATGTGTTCGCATATGACTCACTAAATGTACTCTTTGTGAAAATGCTGATCCACAATTTTCACAAGAATATGGTTTCTCTCCAGTATGTGTTCGCATATGAATCACTAAAGTTGAACTTTCTGAAAATGCTGATCCACAAACTTCACAAGAATATGGTTTCTCTCCAGTATGTGTTCGCATATGGCGCAACAAATTTGACTTTTTTGAAAATGCAGATCCACAATTTTCACAAGAATATGGTTTCTCTCCAGTATGTGTTCGCCTATGGATCTGCAAACTCAAATTCTGTGAAAACGATGATCCACAAATTTCACAAAAATATGGTTTCTCTCCAGTATGTGTTCGCATGTGGCGCAACAAATTTGACTTCTTTGAAAATGCAGATCCACAAGTTTCACAAGAATATGGTTTCTCTCCAGTGTGAGTTCTCTCATGGTCCTTCAAATTCGAACTCCGTGTATATGTAGATCCACAAATGTTACAAGAGTATGGTTTCTCTCTAGTATGCATTTTCGTATGTTTTCTAAAAAGGTTATTTCCATAAAAATGCTGATCCACAAACCTCAAAAGAAAATGGTTCCTCTACAGTGTTTGTTTGCCTGTGGCACACCACAAATGATATCTGCAAAAATGTACATCAGCATAATTCTCAAGAATATGATTCTTCTCCAGTGTGTCTTTGCACATAACATAGCAATGATTATTTGCTAGTATATGCAGATCGATATATTTTGCAAGAATATATTTTCTCTGCGGTGTTTATTTTCATATTACACTTCAAATGTCAAGTATATGAGCAGATGAATTCATAATCTTCAGGAAGACATTCACCGTTTCAATATAGTGCTTCAAATGTGACTTCTGTGAAGTTACACACCTAGAAACTTAAAAACATGATTTCTCTCCAGTGTATGTTTGCATATGGCACTTCAAATAAGATAAATACCTTAAGGTAGAACGTCAATCTGATATCAGCATACATTTCACCGTTGTTAACAGAAAGTCAAATATCTTGTTTTCTTTCATTTCAATTTACAAATAATATCAGATTGTATTAAAATGATTCTCTGTTCAGTCAAAACACCTGTCGAGAAAAATAAAATTTATTTTAAAACAGACAAATAATAAATGAAATAATTATGTCTTAACATAAATTTATCAACATGACAAGTTTAGTCCAACACGGAGACACATAAAAATGCAGCAATCAGGAAAAAATAAATCAATAAGTTTATCTTAATTTACTTTTAACAATATGTGAGTATGGTGAATTTTCTGAAAAAATTTTAAAGGTCTAAAATTTAAAAGTTTCCATAAACTTTTCTTTCCATTTGTAAACAAACTCAAGTTTCACTAAATTAAAGCAAACAGCAGAGCATTTATTTAATAAAGTATATAACAACCAAGAAAAGAACTTAGATATAAATCTTGAAATGAGAAAAAAAATCATTAAATTTGACACATAATGACAAAAAATAGCTTTGTTTAAGAATGAAGAATCAATTTGAAATATCAAGTAATGAAGTACTTTTTATACACTTTGTATAAAACATGATGGTGATTGTAATCTGGTAATTAGTAATCTGCTGATATAAAACAAAATTACAAGTAAATATTGTTACAACTAAGTTGCAGCAAATATAAAACTTAAAATTAGAAGGGAATGTTTAACTTGTTGGTAAAACATATGGCCTCGGTTTTCTAGTCTGGGAGTGGATGGTTCCTTTTGCAGGCTAAGAATATGCCTAAGAATAATAAATAGTGATGAACAAGGATAGAAATTTAAGATTTATTAGAGAACGAAAATAACATAAGGAAACGTGTCTGTGTGGAAGGTTTTGTAAAATGCAGGAAATAAGAGAACTGAAAAAAATTTCGTTCGTTATCTGAAATGAAAAATTATTTGTTTTTTTTATCTCTATGTTTTCAATATTTTACATTTGTCTTTTCCCTTCATTTTACTTTCTTTGTTACACTCATGAGTGTCACCATCTTCTGTTACTAAGTAAAGTTCATTTCGTTTTTGCAGTTTTCAACACCATCTAAACTATCTTTCTCATGTGAAAATTTTCCTTATATCCGTGACACCATACTTTTTTTAGTTTCGAGAATTAAATTTTGTCTCAATGTTCACACTAGTTAAAAGCAGAACTGTTAAATTTAAATCATCTTTTTTAAACCCAATCAAAAATTATGCTCTGAATCATAAAATTAGAAATGCAATGAAACTAAAAATAATTTGATTAGAACAGCTTTTCTTATTGATTTTATGAATAAGATATATTATAGACATAATTAAGAAAAAAGATCTTATGAAAAGTCCTTTACATGTTAATATTACATTGCCATGGTTAAGGAATATTGCTTTGAAGTAAAAACTGTATTTGCGAATTATAAAGATAAAAGTTGAGTGTAATTCATCAAACACCAATATTTGAAAAGAGTTTCAAATTATTTGGTGCATGTATAAACAGGCTGACTTTTGTTCAAACTGATATATCCAAAAATAACATCAGCAGAAAATAAGATTTACAAGAACAGTAAGTATAAAACCAAGTACATGAAATTACATAAAACCGTAGATTATGGAGAATCATTTCCTAAATGTTTAGGATTTCTCAATATTTAAAAATTACACATAAAAAAGGTCCTCATGTTATTCATTGTGTAGATTTTACCGAGATGTTCACTGTAGAAAAATAGTACTTAAGCTTCTATCTCTCAACACCTCAAATAAACAGCTACTGCCATATGACAATGCATTTCTGACATTTTAAAATAAAAGTAGTATTTCTTTCAAATCAGATTAAGTAAACTAAATCAGCTAATTTTCCTCAAATACATTTTTAGAAAAAGTAATTTTTATCTTTGAAAACATAATTACATACTAAATGATGGGGAAAAATGGCATTAAAATCAGCAATTGTAGTCATTTAAAATGAAAAATCCTTTCATTAAATTTAGATCTTTTTTTTTAAATATAGTGAAGTGATTTCCTATTAGAAATATTAAATATAACCTATTAGCTTGTAATTGAAACTAAAATAAAAACAAGATTTTTCATTTTAAATATTCATTTTCAGCCATGAATTTTTTTTTCCAGGGGAAAAATGTATATATTTTATCGTATTATTTTTGTATATCATTTAATATGTTGAGTTATCATGAGAATGTTATAAATATTATCTCTTTAATAATATCATCATTGTTTTATCAGTGTTATTTGGCATGAACTACGTAAATGCAGGTTCTTCCAAAGATTTGCTGTAATATGATAGCACAACGTGAAAAAAAAGTTTTAGATTTTCAGTAAAAATATATATATATATATATATATATATATATATATATATACACAGACTGCTTAGGTAATTTTTGCAAAAATAATGTAATTGTCTGATTTATATTAAATTTTCAGGATTTATTCACAAATGAAGAAAATTATATTTTAATTACTTTTTAGAAAATTTTGTTACAAATATATATATTTTAAAAATTATAGATATTCGACAATTTCATTGGTAATATGTATTTCGCAGTAGGAAGCTGTTTGTCAGTCCCAAAAGATACAATATTATTCAAAATAATCCCAAAATTAGGTACCCTCAGATGCTCACATGCCAATGTCAAGAATAGACATTGGTAACGGCAATCGACAAAAACAATTCCTAGCTCTTTCAAAGAAATCTCAAAGAGAGAAAGAAAAAAAATAGAGGCAAATGATAAATAGAAAGAATGGAAAGAAAAAGAAAAGGAAAAGAAAATAACAGTAGAAAGAGAAATTAAAGTTAATATTTTAGATCGACACCAGCGTCTATTGCAGTTCAAGTGATTTCTTAGAAAGCATGACATGGCAATTTAACATTAAAATTTAGTTTTAAATATAATGGGATATATTTATGGTAAAAATAAATTGTAAATCCTACTTTATAATACAAATTAATGTATAGCCACTAGTAGTATTAAATGTTAAAATAATTAACACTAATATAAGAGAAATAAAATATTAAAATACAATCTTAGAAAAATATCTTAAATATTAACATAATATTAAAAATAATATATATATGAAAATATAGGTGGCACATCGTTTCAATACTACCTTCATTGTGCGATTTGAAAGGAATGACTGGATTAAGTCAAACAATTCTCCAGTTATACAGTAGGCCAGCAGATTGCATAGAAGGCCAGTCTGCGAGACTGTCAAACGCTTTGGAGATGTCTAGGGCTACAGTTCAGCGTATATCCTACTTGAGATCTAATTAAATCTGGGAAATCGTTAATGTTGACAAGGAAATGCATAGGACTTAGAATAACATGATAATATTCGAAGGCATGTCCGTTCAATACTACCTTCCTTTCGCGATTTGAAAGGAATGACTGGATTAGATCAAACAATTGTCCAGTTATACTGTAACCTATTGCCTTCCTAGTCAGACTGTCAAATGCTTTGGGGATGTCTATGGCAACAGTTTGGGCTTAGACGTTGTTAACGAGGTTTTGGTGTATATCTTAAGTGATGGTCTAGAGCATATCAAATCTAGACCTGGTGAAGCGGGAAGCATCTTGTTTATCAGAGAATAGTCTGTGGGCTGTGAGATGTTGTACCACCTCTGCATTGATGATTGCTTATACACTTTGACAAAGATTGCTAGGAGGCTGATAGGGCGTTAATTAATGGGGTTAGAGTGACCTCCGGTATTTTTATATATAAAAACCACAGACGAGGATTTCCAGCAGGCAGGAAAGTAAGAAGCAGAGAAGCAATAGTTATAGAGTTTAGAGAAAACAGGAGAGTTCAAGATCACATTTCTTTAGGAAAATGATTTGTATTCCGTCACCACCGCTCGCTTTATTGGGGGGGGGGGTCAATATTTGAAATGTAACAATTTTCCTACTAGATATTTAATTTAATCTAATAGCATGGAATTAAAACTACAATAAAACCTACTAAGCTCAGTTAGCTATCTCTTCTTCCTCTACCGCTCTCCCTCATCTCTCAACTGTTCCATTCTTGTCAACATCTCCAATAATATTGACAAGTATATTTCCTCATCTATCTGCCCATATATTTGTGTTTGGTGACTAACGCCCACCACGCCAAGTGGTTGAAAACTGTCACAGATCTTGCTACTGTCCACACCAGTAATCTTTTAACCACTCTATTCCTTAAACAAGTGGTAGAGTTCCCCACGCATTTCTCTTGTAACCCTAATATATAGGATTCACTCCTAGATCTTTGTTTTACTTCCATCCCTGACACTTGCAATGTCAAGGAACTCTGCCCCCTCGGAAACTGACCATGCAGTGATTTCTGTTAACCACCTCCTTCCACCCCAGAACCTCAGATTAGCAGAATATCTTTCTGCTACCAAAGTGCCGATTAGAACTCATTCATCGAAGCTTTCATCCCAGCCAGGAAGTTGAAACTTAAAACCTACTCACCCTCTTGGTTCTAACTCGCTTGCTGTTACCATCTCCCAATGAAATCTCTTCCGGCTTTTTCAGAGTCAAGTGTTGGACCATAACAAGCGCCTTCGCCTCTGCTCACAATGAGTTCAAGAATATACTTAAAGAAGCCAAGCTGTTTGGCAGCCAGAATGAAGAAGCGCAAAGCACCCCATAAGTTTGGTTCTAAAGACTAATGAAGGCTCTCCAAAAGTGTAATAAAAAGAAATAGCAAACCCTCAATCCCCCTATAATCAGGGATTGGAGGTCCTTACCTCTGCAGGTGCTGAGTGTTTCGCTCGCAGACTCCCCACCAACTCGACACTGGACTCCTCTGGAGTATCTGTACCCAACTTCCCACCCCAAACTGAAGCCCAACTGAATGACATCCACATTATCCCTCGGTGATCTCCAACATAATTACAAAGCTTAACCACTGAAGAATTGTTCCCCTGAACTCTCCTCTGTTCTCTTCAATTTCCATAACTACTACTTGTCTGCCTCTTGCTGAGGTGGTTCAATATCTCACAGCCCACAGACGTGTTATAATTTATAAAATGGCGAGTGTTCTATCAATAGAAAAAGATAGGCAGACTGACGCCAATAATTCAAAATTGGGCGGCAAAATAAAGAACCGTTTCTTTTGGTAGGAGTTAAGGACAGTAGTTTTGTGAGGAGATTTAAAAAGAGGAAGACGCTAGGAGTTGACCAATTGAGTCCAGAAGGCATAGGCTCATTTACTACTAGCATCCCACAGTGAAGAGAATTTAGCTAGTCTGCTCCTGTATCCACACAAAAATTTAAAGGTTGTAACTTGATGTAAAAACCTAAAGTTGTATACCAAAAATATACATTAATTCAAGTTTGTGTTATCTTCTAATTTTTTTCAAGTTGCACAATGAAGGTCGTATTGAACGGACATGTCTTCGAAGACTATCATACGAACGCCAATGTTCCTCAACGCTATTCAAGTTCGTATGCTTTTCCTTATCTACATTAACGATTTCCCAGATATAAGATCCGAAGTAGGCATATACACTGACGACACTACAGTTTATTCTCATATTGATCAAAAATCTGCTGAGACTGACAAAGCAAGCCTTGCTGCAGAGCTTGAAAAGGACCTCCGATCCATGGCGGAATGAGATAAGAAATGGCTCATGATTATTAATGCTTCCAAAACAATGTTGCTATCTATTAAACACCACAGACAATCGCTCCTACCCCCACCATTAGCATGAATCAAGCTAGTCTCCCTGAAAGCAAAACACTGCGTCTCCTTGGCTTAACTCTCACAACAGATTTCCTCGAACCACAAGATTAGCAACTCGGTCCCACATTTTTACTGTGAAACCAATAAATTGTAAAGGCACATTTTACTCAACCAGCTTCTTTTCTCGCATTTCCCGCCTGTGGAATGTCTTCCATTTACTTGTTTTCGCGACAGCTGTAAGCTCCAAGAATTTAGATGTAAAGTCCATAGTCGTCAGTCTCACTAACCTGCATCCTCTCTCTCATATTCCCTTCTCCGTCCACTCCACTCATCAGTATTCTCATCCTTCTCTTGCCCACTTCCGAACACCCCCTATAACCTGTCAATTTCTCATAACTTTCCATGTAACCCCCTGCAAAACAGTGGTAGTAAAATGCCTCGCTTGGAGTGATATGATTATATAAAAAAAGAAAAAGTTAAGTGCCATATGTGATACATGCTTGGGTGATCGTGTCTCAAAAGAGACATGACTGACTGGGCAGAAGATTTTCTTGCAGTAGGATACCTTTACAATCTGCAGTAGACTGGTTGCCCACGAAGACTTCAGAATCAAATCTCCAGCTAATTAACCCATAGCTGGGGGAAAGATGGATTAATACCTTTCCCCAAGGTTATTTGCGCATAACTGAATGCAACAAATTCAACTGGAATTCTAACGCAGATCTTCAATTCACAACATATTTCAGAAGATACCAATTCCAGAATTTTTTTATTTTTTAAAAATCTTGTTAGAATATATATTTTTTTTATGTTCCTCGATCCTTAATAAAATTTCCAGAAAATTATAGATGTGAAGAGATAAAATTTACTTTCTTCCAATGATGTTCTAGTGAAATATATTATATTTTAGGTAAAAAAAGACTAATTTTTTAAACTAATTTTTGAAATACATCAAAAGATTTTGTTTACAGTAAACATTAAATCTATCCTATTGAAATGGGAAGTAAATTTAAAGCTTCACGAAAGTTCTATTTTTAAAAATTCATTTTTTTAATTTTAATTAGATACCTCAACATTTTAACTAAAAAACACACATACCATGATAAAAAAAGCCACAAACTTAATAGAAAGAAATATTTATCATCAAAATATTTGCTTATGTTAAGCAGATAGACGAAGATCTTGTTTTTCTTGCGACAGCTGGTTAATAAAATTAGTAATATAAAATTCAGCACATCTTTTTGGTAAAAAAATATATGTACTTGTCAATATTTCTCAGATGAGGTAATATTTACATCATTCAGACTGTACTCATCTTGAATGCCATGTTTACAAAGTTATATAACCCAGCCTTTTTCAGGTGCTAGAAATTTCCAAGTAATCCCTTTATTTCAATCACTGGAATATATCATTCTCATTACATGTGCGATGTCACTTCCAGATGCCATGTAGTTATCTCCCTTTAACTGAAATTTTCAAGTTATTTGTTCACAACTGCAGTAGCCTGGGATTGAACCCACTGGAACTAACAACTGCCTATATCTACTGTGCCATGTGACCTTGAGAAAGAAGATCGCAAAAGCATACGACGGACAAATCAACATGGCAAGAATAAAGAGGTCAACAAATCAAACAATGGAAAAAAAGAAAAAAGCCAAACATGATTTGAAAATTCTTTCAAAATTCAAATAAGGGTTGGATTTTAATGAAACTTTCAGGATTTATTCACAAATAAATTAAATTGTCTTCATTTTTTAACATCTGTTATCCTCAATTAATAAAGATTTGACAAATTAAATTTGTGCACTTTCATATTTACATTAGTTGAAAATAAAAAGGCAGGACCCTTCAGAGGAAGTAAATAATTTGTTACTCATCTCAAGTAGTTACATATTTCCCAAAATTCTGCTGTAAAACAGAATAAAAAATGCAATCAAACTAAGACATTAAGAAGAAAAGCCGTCTTTCTTTTTATCAAAAAAATATGAGATTATTTTCTTCAGAAAAAAGATCTTTTTCAATCACTTATGAATTTTTCCAAGAATAGTTTTCTTTTATTTTAAAAGTTTAATTAGAAGAATTTATAATTCTGCACTATTATTTTCAAATTTCTGTATTAATGAAAACATTTTGTTTGGACTACGTGCAAATATCCTTAGAGAAGGTATTTACCAGTGTCTTTGTTCCAGTTATGGGTTAAATAACAGGACAGACTTGGTGCTATAACCTTGGCTGGCAAACAGTCTACCACAGAAAGTAATAGCTACCTACTGCGGGATTATCTTCTACCCACACAGTCATTTCTTTCGAGACATGATCACCCAAGAATGTATCACGTTTGGCACTTGATTGATAATGTACTTAATATATATTATTTTTAAAAGCTCATCTAATTAAATAATATAATTTTGATGCATTTTTATTTTACTATTTGGAGCAGAGTTAAAAAAAACCCACCTATTTTGAAAAAATAATAGATTTATATACTCCAATGAGTAATGCATATACCTAATGAAATTTTCGCTACAACATTTATTTTGTGAAATTCCATGAATTTACGTGGGAATAACGAATGTCACACACACACACACACACACAAAAACAAAAACAAATGCAAAAACAAACGCAAAAAAAAAAATCTTTACCATGATTTCCGAAAACTTATTTTAAAAATACTGAAATTCATTTGTAAATAATTACTGAAATTTTCATGAAAATCCGACAATTATTTGATTTTTGCAAAAATTTCCAAATTAATGCGTTCTTCCACGTTAAAATTGAGTTAGATTTTCATTTATCCATTGAAAACTCTGGTAACGATTCGGGCAGCATTTGATGAAAATGAAAACAAGTATTTTTTACGAATATTCTGAACGTGTTGGTATTGATTCCAACATTCTAAAAATAATTAAAGTCCTTTCATCTTTCCTTTTAATAATAACATTGTAATGGAAATACTTCATGTTCATTTTGGGGTCTTTTTTCTTCATACTATGCTGTTTTTCTCAGCGAAGTAATTGTGATATCTACTAGTCTAACAGCTATTGTCGAGTTAAAAAATCTTAGTAAATAATACTTATTTCAAATCATTAATTTTGCTTCCAATCTGCTATCATTCTTTTCCTCTTTGGATAGAGTACTGCTAACTTAGTTGCTTTATTCTCTGTTCGAACAGCCTATTTGTTGAGCCTTAAGAGGGGTTGGAATGTTAGAAGTGTCATATTACACCCATCGCTTTTTTCTCAGGAAACCCATTACCAGCCTCATCAGTGAGGCGCTTTCTAAGTTTATTTAAGTGTCTTATGTATAAATTGTGGACACTTTACCATATAAATTATATTCCCAATTTTTTTACAATAGCCATCTCCCAAAAAGATTAGTTGTCTATTTTAAAATACAACAAACATAGCTATACATCAAACTTTCCATATTAGTACTCCCTGGATGGCCAGCCTGAAAATCAAAATGTGTTTTTGGGGTATTAATGGCAATATGGAATCAAAATATCTCCCCTTCATAATAACACCCCATCACATATCGGAAAAGCGTCCGTAGCTTTTATTTCATTATTAAATCGATATATTCCTCATGGCCAAAAATTTGTTTTTATTTCAGTGTCACTGGAAATTCCCTTACACTCTAACAAAGAGTAGATTTAATTCTCCTTCAGAGTGAAGGGAGGCAAGCACTGAATCTTGCAGTGGTTCTTTGTACTTGGGAATTACTCTTGACACACCAGCTGCATGGCCGAATTTTTGCGTTGACACGTACTCAATTTTTAAACTGTAATTCAACATCATTGTACCCGATCGCTTAAGTCTGTTGGCTGTGTGTATAGGCAAACCTTTCTTTGGGCCAAAAATGCTGAGTAATGGCTTGTGGTCTGTCTGTAGAGAGAATTGCCGACTAGAAATATAGGGGGTGTAACTTTGCAACAGTGAATATGACATCAAGTGCTTTGTTTCATTCTGAGAAAGATTTGTATTCTACAGGAAGCAAAGCTTTCAAAGCATGTGTTATCGGTTTTTTATAGTTCTAGTCATTTTGTGAAGAATGCATGCACCTACGCCTTACGAACTATGAATGCCTGGTAATAATTTGCTAGTCCTCGGAAGCTCTGTAATGAACCGATGATATTGGGCGCCGGCATGTCATTAATCATGATAGCCTGTTCAGGATTTAGTCTTCTACCATCCTTGTCAATTATGTTTACTACGTATTTGATTCTTTTCCATGTAAAAAATTACATTTGGTCTTTTTCATTTTAAAATAGTACTTTTGGATTTTAGGGAAAACTGTACATGATCCTTATGTTAGACTGCTTTGGTTTTTCATTAGAATATCGTCTAATTAAGCAACTGCAAAATCAAGTCCACCCAGCATGGTATCTATGACTTGTTGAAATATTCTTGGCGCTACCTTGACACCAAATGGTAAACGTTCGAATTTAATCTATCTAATCCAGGATTAGTGTTTGTACATCATTTCGAAATGAACTCTTCAACAGGAATTTGTAAATAAGCATTTCAAGCTCAATTCTCGATAAAATCCCCACCCTCAATTACGCCTAGTGATAATGACTTCTGGACTAAAAAAGCTGTAGTGATAGTCTTTCCGAGCAACATTAAACCCTGTATCATAAATATCTTCAAATCTTTTAATGTAAGACGCAAATGTTATGTGTTTCTCAGGCGCGTATGTAGACTTATTTATAGCAGGAAATTTAGAAGAAATGTATTTCTTAAACACAGAATTCAACTGTCTAACCATTCTACCGAATGTATATACAGATTAGACAGGTGTGAGATGCAACATAAGTGTTTGGCGATCGCAAGTAAACAAATGTTTTCCTCTAAGAGGAAGAAACCCTGAAACAAACAGGAAGGTACAACGATTTGTATGAAACTTTAAATCTAATTTTTGTTTACAAAGTTTATAAACTAACAACAAATCTGAAGTATGTTTAAAATTCTTTTGAAACTATATAAATTATTATAATTAAAAAAATGAAAACAAATTTTAAAATTTCATTACTAACTGAAATTTTTTCTTCTGACTAATTTCTCTAATTTATATGATATTAAAACAATTAAAAGGTTATCAAATTAAATATCAGTTATAGTGCATTTTTAATTTTACTATTAATAGCAGATTTTCAGAAATAAAGTAAAAATTTTTAAAAACATTTAGTTGTTTTGCATTCCACAAAGATTACTGCGTTTAACTCATAAAACCAATTTTCGCAAGAAATTTTTAATTTCTTAAAATTTTATGGAGGTGGGTAACAGAAGTATATAAAGATTTATAGAAATTTTAAAGATCATTTCATTCAATTCTGAAGAAGTCCTGCAAGTTTAACTGGCGGACTTGAAGTATACTACGACCACGTTTATTTTCGCTCAATAATTTTCCATTTTTTCACCGCAGTCCTATAGATTATCCCCGAAGCTTTACGACAAAAAAAAAATTGCAAGAGTACAATATTTGAACAAATTGTGCGGGGGCGGGGTCAGTTTCTCATACAACGCTATAGTAAATCGATCCTCCATTTTGAAATCAGTCGCAGGTATGACATTACCGTCAACAACTGTAACTTTGTACATTATAAATTTTTGAAGACCTTTTTTTTTAAGTTAAGCCTTACTTCTTACACCTGAAACATTAACAACGACGTAAAACTTTTGCTAAAGTTTCAATATTTAAACAAATTGGGGGGGGGGCAATTTATCATACAGCTTTATAGTAAATCAATCATCTAATTCGAAAACACTGGCTTCGATTTTATTTCAGCTTGTAAGAATGAAATAAAACATGCGATTAATAATCTTAGTGTTTTACATGCCAGTTCTGTTTTTGTTTCAAGTATCAAATGTCCGAAGTCATTTGGTAGGGGGGGGATCAATAGCCTGTACAAGGAAACTATGTTCAAGGAAACTATGTCCAATGTTTAATTTCTGGGGATGTTTTCAATAACATGTCCAAAATTTTTTGATAACATATCTTCCAAGATTTTTTTTCATGTGTTTTCAATATACTTTCCTTTTCAATAGCTTATTTTTTCCCAGTTGTTTCTTTTTTTTTTTAAATTTCGAGGAAACTATTTCCAAATGGATTTCATATCCAGAGCCAACCATCAGTTTTTGGTCTTTCTCCATCTTGCTTGTACAGACGTCCCTGCAACATTTATATCACTGAATGGCAGAATTTAATGAAACTCCGTTCAATGTCGCTGAACTGGTCACCGGTACTTGGAAGACGAAATCAAAAATTAGTTGGAATATCACGTGGAGCGATAATTTGGACTTATCAAAAATTACCCATTTCTCACGGACATTCTTTTTTGCATTTGGAACATCTCCAGCAAACCTTATCCGCTTTGGAGTTTGCACATGCATGCCCACAGGAACACAACCTACTATGTACAATTAACTTTTAGGTATACGCATATTCAATGACTGAATCCTTTTCGAAAGTCTTTAATACAGTCATTCTTGGAGATTTAGAGGAAGATGCCATCGTAAGTTAAGAAAACGTAAGAAGCACCACAACAACTCGTTCCAAAAAGGCCAAAAAACAAATCGACCCAAAGGCTAAAACAAAAGGGCAAAACCTCGTCCCAAAAAGAGTTAACATAAAAAGCGACCCCAAAGCGTTTGGATTGGAAATGGAGGTTCGATTTAATTTAACGTTGTATGAGAAACAGACCCACACAAATTTATTTGTTCAGATATTGCAATTTCTCCAAATTTTATTTGCTAATTGGAATCTAGAGTTAAGAATCAATAGGACTGCGGTGAAAAAATTGAAAAACGGCGAAAATAAACGTGGTGGTAGTATACTTCATGTTCGCTGTTTTACTAAAATCCGACAATTTGAGTTTTGCTAGAATTTCCAAAATATGTTGGTCATAGAAACAAAATTGCAAAATTACGTTTTCATCTTTCGTACGGATTTGGTTACATGAAAAACAAGATTTCTTACAAGATTTCTTACCAAATGTTCGAATATCTAAGAAGGAATTAAAAGTTTCAAAATATTAAAACTAAACTTTTTAATGAAAGAAGTACGTTTCTAATTTTTTTTCTTCATACTATGCAGGTTTTTATTTTGTTTCTTTACAGCGATTTAGGGGAGATGAAGCTTCATATTTACTAGGTTCTTCATTTAACTAATAATGAAACAAAGTTTCTGGGTAGTATTGCATTTGAAGAAATTTCTATAATTGGAGTGGGGTTGACAGATGGAAAATTTTTAACCAAGATTTTATTAAAATAATCATCTTTAAAACTTCATTCATTTTAATAGGTTTCGAAGATTTCAATAAAATCAGGGAATTAATTCATATTTCCAAAAATTCCCTAATTAACGTGTTTTATTTTTTGACAGGAAAAAACTGTGCTAATCCATAGGAATTTTTTTAATGGATAGCTGACGAAAAAAGAAACAAAACAAAACAACTAAACAAAACAAGAGATTTTTTATCAATTTCGAACGTGTTAGGAATGATTTAAAAGAAATTAAATAATTGTAAAATCCAACAGTTAATATTTAAAATAATCCCGAAATTTACGCATAGACAGTCACATGCCTTTGTCGAGAATAGACATTGGTAAAAGTCATCTACAAAACAATTCCTCGCTCATTCAAAAAAATCCCAAAGAGAGAAAGAAAAAAAAATATAGACAAATGAAGAATAGAAAGGAAAAGAAAAGGGAAAGAGAAGGAACAGTATAAAGAGAAATTAAATTAACGTCTTAGATCGACATCAGCGTCTATTGCAGTTCATCTGCTTTCTTATAAAAACATGACTGAAATTTAACCTTAAAATTTAGTTTTAAATAAAACTGGATATATTTAAGGTAAAAAATAATTTGTAAATCATGCTTTTAATACAAAGTAAAATATAACCAGTAGTAGTGTTATATTAGAAATATAGTTAAAATAATGAAGCCTTATGAAAAAACAATATAATCAAATATAGAAAATTGGTAAAGAGAAAGAAGAGAAAGAAAAAAAGGAAAGGGCAACGAACAGCATAGATAGAAGGGAAGTTGAAGTTAACGTCTTAGATCGACACTAGCGTTTATTGCAATATTTTTTATTTTTAGAAATATCTTGTTAGAATATATATTTTTTTACATGTCCCTCGATTCTGAATGAAATTTCCAGAAAAATATACACGTAAGAGAAAAAAGTTAATTTCTTCAAATAAAGTTTCAGTAAAGTATATTTTATTTTAAGAAGAATTTTAATTAAAAAGTTTTAAGTCTTACTAATTTTTCAACTAATTTTTGAAATACAGCGAAGGATTTTGTTTACTGTAAATATTAAATTTAGTCTATTGAAATTGGAATTTAAAAGCTAGAAAGAGTTGCATTTTTAAAAATTCATTTTAATTCGATACCTCAACATTTTTACTAAAAGCACACATACCATGAGAAAGGCCATAAGCTTGACAGAAGAAAGTTTTATAATCGAAATAGCTGTTTTGTTAAGCAGATAGACGAAAATCATGTTTTTACTTCGACAGCTGATTAATAAAATTACTAATATAAAATTCAGCACATTTTCTGGGAAAAAAAAAACTTATGTAACTGACTATATTTCTCAGATGAGGTAATGTTTACATGATTGACAATACATCATTCAGACTGTTCTCCTCATCTTTAATGCCATGTTTACAAAGTTATATAGCCCAACCTTTTTCAGGTGCTAGAAATTTCGAACCAAACCCTTTATTTCAATCACTGGAATATATCATGCTCATTCCAAGTGCGATGCTACTTCCATATGTCATGTAGTTATCTCCCTTTAACGGAAGTTTTTAAGTTATTTGTTCACAACTGCAGTAGCCTGGGATTGAACCCACAGGAACTAACAACTGCCTATATCTACTGTGCCATGTGTCCATGAGAAAGAAGAAAGCCAAAGTATACGACGGACTAAACATCATAAACAGTGGTTGAAAAAAAAAATATAAGACCCAGGCACTTTAGAGGAAGTAGATAATTTTTTCTTTATCTCAAGCAGTTACACATTTACCAAAATTCTGCTCTAAAACATAATAAAAATGCAATCAAACTAAGACATTATTCAAGTAGAAAAGCCTTGCTATAAAAAAGATATAGACATCACTTTCTTCTAAAAAAGATCTTTTACAATGAATAATGAATTTTTCCAAGAATTGTATTCTTTTATTTTAAAAGTTTAATTAGAATAATTTATAGATTCATAAATCAATATACTGCACCGGTTATGGTGATATTATTAAGTAAAAATTATATTTAGTGAAATATCACACCATTCATTTGAAATGAATTTCGTATATTCTTTATAAACATGCCTATTTTCTTTTAAACGATGGGCCATACACAATGAAACAAATCTTGAAATTTTATAAATTATAAAAGAAAAACAAAAAAGTGAAAACTATTCTTTTAAAATTTCAGTATTAATTAAAACTTTCTTTGGACTACGTGCAAATATCCTTAGGGAAGGTATTTACCAGTGTCTTCGCGCCAGTTATGGGTCAAATAACAGGACAGATTGGATGCTATAGTTTTGGCTAGCAAACAGTCTACCAGAGAATGTAATAGCAACCTACTATGGGATTACCTTCTGACCACTCAATCATTTCACTTTCGAGACATGATCACCCAAGTGTGTATCTCGTCTGGCACTTAACTGACCGATTGATAATATCCTTAATATATATTATTTAGAAAAGTAATTAAAAGCTTATCTAATTAAATTATATAATTTTATTGCATTTTTATTTTACAATTTGGAGCAGAGTTTAAAAAAAGCCAACTGTTTGATAAAAATAAAATTAAAAAAATAACAAATGATTTTTATTCTCCAATGATTATTGCGTCTTTTACCTCAAAAATGAAATTTTCGCTACACAATTTTATTTCGTGAAATTTCATGAATTTACGTGGAAGTGGGGGTAACAAATATAACAACAAAAAAGAAAAACTATTTGAAGCATGATTTTCTAAAGATTATTATTTCAAAAATACTGTCATTCATTTGCGAATAATTCTTCATGTTTATCAAAGTCCGACTTTCATTTAATTTTTGCATGAATTTCCAAATTAATGTGTTTTTCATGGGAAAAACTGAGTTACATTTACATTTATTCATTGAAAACTCTGGTAAGGATTTGGTCACCATTTGATGAAAATCAAAACAAGAATTTTTTGCAAACATTCTGAACGTGTTGGTATTGATTAAAACATTGTAAAAATAATTTAAAATTAATTGTGATGGATAAAGTTATGGTCATTACGTTTAGGGCCTGTTTTTCTTCATACTATTCTGTTTTTCTCAGCGAATTATTAGAGATGTCTACTAGTCTAACAGCTATTATCCAGTTAAAAATATTCATTCATTAAACTTAGTAAATAATAGTTATTTCAAAGCATTATGCTTCCAATGTGCTATCATTCTTTTCCGCTTTCGGTAGACAACTATTAACTTAGTTGCTTTATTTTCTGTTCGAACAGCGTATTTGGTGAGCCTTTAGCGGGGTTGGAATGTTAAGTGTCAAATATTACACCCATCGCTGTTTTCTCAGGAAACCCATTACCAGCCTCATCAGTTAGGCGTTTCCTAAGTTGATGTATGTGTCTTTTATGTATTAATTGGACACTTTACTATATAAATCATATTCCCAATTTGTTTATAACAATCTCCCAAAATGATTATTTGTCTATTTTAAAATGCAACAGACATAGCTATACATCAAACTTTCCATATTAGTACTCCCTGGATAGCCAGCGTGAAAAATCTTTTACAGTGTGTTTCTGGAGTATTAATGGCAACATGCAATCACAACATGTCCCCTTCATATTAACACCCCATCGCATTTAGGAAAATAGTCCAAGATTTTATGTAGTTAATAACTTTATATATTCATCATGGCAAGAAATTTGTTTTATTTGTTTCAGACTCACTGCAATGTCACTTACAGTCTTACAAAGAGTAGATTTTGATTCTCCTTCAGAATAAATGGTGTCAAGCACTTTATCTTCCAGTGGTTCTATGTATTTGACACTCCACCTGCATGGCGGGATATTTGCGTTGACAAGTACTCAATTTTAAAATTGTAATTCAACAGTATTGTACCCCATCACTTACGTCTGTTGGTTGTGTGTATAGGCAATCCTTTCTTTGGGCCAAAAATGGTGAGTAATGGCTTGTGGTCTGTCTGTAGAGAGAATTGCCGATTAGAAATATAGCGGTGGAACTTTGCGACAGTGAATATAATCTCAAGTGCTTCTTTTCAATCTGAGAATATTTTTTCTACAGGAAGCAAAGCTCTCAAAGCATTTATCGATTTTTTATCGTTCTAGGCGTTTTGTAAAGAATGTATGTTCCTACGCCATACGAACTATCATCGCTAGCAACAATGATTTCCAAGTCCGGATCGCAATGATTACGAAACAAGTCTGACGTTAGAGATTTCTTTATTTTTCAAATGGTTGCTTGTTTTCTGCTGTCCAAATCCAGGGCATATAATTTTTTTAATAATTCATTAAGGGTAGTAATCAAATCGTGCATCATTGGTATGAATGTCTTGTAAAAGTTTGGTAGTCCTCAGAAGCTCTTTAATGAAGCGATATTATTGTGTGCCGGCATGTCATTAATCATGATAGCCGGATCAGGATTCAGTCTTCTAACATCCTGGTCAGTTATGTGTCCGATGCATTTGATTGTTTCCATGGGGAGGGGAATCACATTTGTTTTTTTAATTTTGAAATAGTACTTTCGGATTTTAGGAAAAAGTGTACATGATCCTTATGTTAGACTATGCTTTGGTTTTCATTAGAATATCGTCTAAATAAGCAACCGCAAAATCAAGTCCACTCAGCATGGTATCTATGACTTGTTGAAATATTGTTGGTGCTAACCTGATACCAAATCGTAAACGTTCGAATTTAATTTATCTAATCCACGATTCCTAATTATGCATAATAATTTCGAACTCAATTTTCAACTGGAATTGTAAATAAGCATTTACAAGCTCAGTTTTCGATAAAAAAAATCCACCCCCTCCATTAAGCTTAGCGAAAATGCCTTCGGGACTAGAAAAAGGGTAGTGATAATCCTTCAGAACAACATTAAACCCTGTATCCTAAATATCCTCATATCTTTTAAAGTTAGACGCAAATGTTATGTTTTTCTTAGGCGCGTATGTAGAATTATTTATAGTATAAAATTTAGAAGAAAAGTATTTCTTAAACACAGTTCAACTGTCTAACCATTCTACCGAATGCGTTGACAGATTAGGTGTGAGATGCAAGAGAATTGTTTGGCGATCGCAAGTGTACAAATGTTTTGTTGTAAGAGGAAGAAACCCTGAAATACATGACCTTTAATTTACACAGATTACCATAAAAAATAAAAAAGAACTTCAAATACACAAAAGAAAAAAAAAGACTTATTTTAAACAAAAGAACGCACTACGATTTAAATAATAAATCTAGTCTTTGTTTACGAAGTTTATAAAGTTCATGAAGTTTTTGAAACTATATAAATTATTACAATTTAAAAAATATGAACAATTTTTAGAACTTCATTATTAACTGAAATTCTTTTTCTTCTGACTAATTTCTCTAATTTATATTATTTATTACAGCAATTAAAATCTTAAATTAAATGTCAGTTATAGTGCATTTTTATTTTACTATTAGGAGCAGATTTTCAGAAATAAAGGCAAAATATTTCAAAAGAAATATTAGATGATTTGCATTTCAAAGATTCCTGCTTTTAACTAATAAAACCAATTTTTGAAACAAAAGTTTTAATTTCTTAAAATATTATGGATTTTACAATACATGGAGGTGGGTAACAGAAGTACATAAAGATTTATAAAAATAATTTTAAAAATAATTTCATTCAATTCTAAATAAGTCCTGCAAGTTTAACTGGTGGATCCGAAGTATACTACCACCACGTTTATTTTCGCTCTTTTTCAATTTTTTCACTACAGTCCTATCGTTTACCCACTAAGCTTTACGATTTTAAAAAAATAATTGGAAACATTTAAACAAATTGGAGTGGGTTCATTTTCTCATACAACGCTACAGTAAATCGATCTTCATTTTGAAAACAATGGCCGGGACGACTACATTACCGTCAACATCTGTAAATTTGTACATTATAAATTTTTGGGGGATGTTTTTTTCAGTTAAACGTTACTTCTTACACCTGAGACTTAAACAACGAAGTTTCAAATTTGCTAAAGTTTCAATATTTAAACAAATTGGGTGGGGGACAATTTCCCATACAACTTTGTAGTAAATCAATCCTCCAATTCGGAAACACTAGCTTCGATTTTTTTCAACTTGTAAGAAAATAATGAAATAAAACATGTATATGTTTAATAGTTTTATTAGAACAGGGAAATTTTTTTCTTAGTGCTTTACATGCCATTTTTTTCTTCCTGTTTCAAGAAAATTATGTCGAAACTTATTTGGGGGGGTCAAAAGCCTGCCTAAAAAAACTATGTTCGAGGAAACTACGTCCAATATTTTGTTTGGGGGGTGTTTTCAATAACATGTCCGAAATTTTTTGTGGGGGGGCGTTTTCAATAACATGTCCGAAACTTTTGGGGGAGTGGGTTTTAATAACATTTCTTTCAAGATTTTTTTTAATGTGTTTTCAATAGCTTATTTTTTTCCAAGTTGTTGTTTAATTTTTTTTTAAGTTCAAGGAAGCTTTCCAAATGGACTTCATGTCCAGGGCCATCCATCAGTTTTCGGACCTGTCAGAAGGAATTAAATGTTTTAAAAATTAATTTAAAATATTTTGATCTTTCATTAACGTTTTGATGAAAAAAAGAAAAAGTACGTTTTTAAGTTTTTTCTTCCTACGATGCAGGTTTTATTAATTGTTTCTGTTTTCAGCGATTTAGGAGAGAAAGCTTTATATTTACAAAGTTCTTCATTTAACTAATAATGAAACAAAGTGTGTGGGTAGTATTGAATTTCTAGAATTTTCATTAATTGGCGTGGGGTTAACAGATAGAAAAATTTTTACTAAGATTTTATTCAAATCATCTTAAAAACTTTCATATTAATAAGCATTGAAGATTTCAATAAAATCAGGCAATTATTTCATATTTAGTAAAATTTCCAAATTAAAGTGTTTCAACTTTTCACAGGAAAAAACAGTGCCAATCCATAATCTTTTTGGTGGACAGCTGAGGAAAAACAAAACAAAAAAAAAAACAAGACAAAAACAAAACCAGAGATCTTTTTATCAATTTCGAACGTGTTATGATTTAAAATAAAATAATTGCAAAATATTTTAGTCTTTCCTCTTAATGAACATTTTGACGATAATTTTTTTTTTTATTATGCTCGGTTTTGTTTTGTTTTCTTGAACTTGTGGATGTAACTAACACTTTTTGTTGTTGCTTGAAATATCACATGGGGGAGGGGCGGACCCAAAACCAACCCAATGTTGAAGACAATTTTATTAACAAGGAATTTTACAAGATGACTTTTTTATATATATTCCCGCCAACCCATGAAAAAAAATTGACCGATTTTTCTATTTGACATTCTGTATTGAAAAGTGGCAAATATATTTTTTTGCATTCACTGACTTCCTAAACAAACTTTCAAAACAAAAGTGAAAGAATTACGTAAAAAACTTTAAATATTTTTTTGCTAACAAAAAGAATATCTTTCATTTGGCTCCTATACTTAAAGAACAGAATTAAAACGAAGATCAAAACGAATTTTTAAAAAATGTAGAAGGTTTTCTTTTGGTCTATTTTAAATAAACATTTGAATTTCATTTTTTGTGTGCGGAATAACGAAATTAAACGTGGCGTGTTAAGTCAGTAAAAAAAAAAAAAAATATAAAAATTATTTGTTTTCTTCCACTTACCTTTCAAATCAGAATATGCAACGAAAACAAAAAAAAGAGCTGGTTTCTTAATGTTCAAATAATTCAGTTGGGATTTCTTTTTCAACTTACTCAGCTTTTGTATTTTATGTTCAGTTAACAATGCAATACAGTCGAAATGAAAGCGCATTACACAGATAAAAAATAGGAGGTCGAAAAAAAAAAACAGTACAAAAATTAAATTACTTTTTTGGATATGAAAGCAATCTGTACCCATTAGAAAATCAGTTAAGATTTTTAGTCAAAATGTGGTTCCTAAGCATTTTAAAATCAGTAGGTTTCTTGGCAATTACAGAGCAAAATTTGGCATGAGGCGAAGGACTTCGAATAGGTTATTTTTAGATTTAATATCAAATGCAAATTTTCTTGAAATAAATTATTTAAATATCCACGAAACATTACTTGTTTATGCCGTGTAGTTGTTTAATGTAAATTTCACATTTTTACTGATGTGCTTTGTGGTGTTGTGGATACCACATTGGAATGAGAAATCTGAGAGCCGAGTTCAATTTCTAGTTGAATTCGTTGCTTTCACTTACGTGCAAATACTCTTGCGAAAAATATTAATCCGTCTATTACTTCCAGCTATGGGTGAAATAACAGGACAAACTGGGTTCTATAGCCATGGTTGTGAGCATTGTATCACAGAATGTAATGACAACCTACTTTGGGAAAATCTTCTCAGTTAGTTATGTCTTCAAAGAGACATGATCGCCGAAGCGTGTATCACAAAGGAAATAAACTGTCTGATACCATGATTACTGTAAAAAATATAATACAAGGCTGAATATACAGTAATAATGAAATTTAAATCTTTCAAGCAAAATCATACATATTTTACACACTCGTTGACTGAATGACATTGTTTCTTTCAAAAGTCCCAAATGGTAATAACAACTGAAAATAATATCGACTTGTAATAAAACCTAAGTAGAGGCAAGGTGGAGGAATAGATAGTGGCTCGGATTGAGGGAATGGAGAACCGAGTTTAAATTCATTATATTCATAGGCGTGGAATTACATTTGGTATTATTTCCTCTCTTCTCCCAGCAAAGCAAACAGCAGGAGAGACTGGGTTCTTTAGCCTTGGATGGCAAACAGGCTACTGCAGAATGTAATGGAAATCTACTGTGAGAAAATCTTCAAATGCTCTCTTCCAACATGGAAGTGTAGCTCATAAAATTAACATGAGAATCAGTCAGTCAGTTAACAGCCATACGTGATACACGCTTGAACGATCATGTCTCGAAAGAGACATGACTGACTGGGCAGAAGATTATCCCGGAATAGGTTGCCATTACTTTCTGCGGTAGACTTGTTGCCAGCCAAGGCTATAGAACTCTATCAGTCCTGTAATTTAACCCATAACTGTAGGGAAGAGAAGAATTAATGAATTTCACAACTGTATTTGCGTATAAGTGAATGCAAGGAATTTAACTGGAATTCGAACTCGTCTCTCCAATTTCTTGTTCCGAGTCGATATCCACTACACCGCAATCTCATATTCATGCACAGTTTGCAACATTGTTGAGTAAGCAAATGCTTCTTATATACTTGAATGTGTCTTTTCTGTTTCTTTTGATAATCGGCAAGAAAAATAATAAATGATCCTTATTTGTGTTTCTTTTTTGGGGGGAGAGGAATGGTTGGTAATGTTATATTAAACATATAGTGATAGAACAAAGAAGAACTAACGGATATTGAGAAAATAAATATTTGTATAAACAAAAAATAAAACAAGTGGTAAATCGGCATGAATGACTATCATTAAAACAAAAAACGATGAGTCATAAAAGTCATCCGTGGAGCCATATAGTAAGAGAGGAATGGTCTTTGGTGGATGTAATTAGAGATGGGAGTTTGCATCTTGATGAGTGTTGTGTATCATGGCTAACAAAGAATTGTTTCATGTTTTTTTTATATTTTTTTCTTAGGCTCTGATCAGCTTCAATTTTTATTTTGTTTCTTTAGATGTGAGTGGGTGCTATTAGTAAAAATTCTGGATTATATATATATATATATTTGGGGTGTGTAGGTGAAACGGAACCTATGCGCAGAGCGTTTGAGCAGTTGACAAAGTTTTCAGTTCACTCTTCGGTCTCGGAGTATTCACATCTGACCAGTGGTGAAAATTTGTGTAAAATTAAACAGAAAAAATCTGATTTCAGGAAGATTATAATAGCAAACAACGTTTAATTGGCAATTGATTTCAACTTTATGAAATGGTAAGGGTTTTTATAGTTGATTCACATATATTAATAATTTTGTTAATGTTTATGAATAAATAATGTTTACAAATTTATTCTTTTATAAATTGCTAAATGAGAAATATTGCTGTGCATTATTTTCAAATGTATTAATTTTTAAGATGTCGTAAATATGAAAATATATTTGTAATATAAACAATCTAATAAATAAACTGTCATATTTTTGTTGCAAGGAAGTGAACACAACATTTGCGTCAATGGAAAAAACAATCCTTCCGGTACTTTAAATGTTGCAGGCCAAAAGGTCAAAGTTGGCGGCTGAATTTCATGCAATGGAGACAAATCAAGCTGTATCTTCAACAAGTAAGATGAATAAAATATCCAAGTAACAATATTAGAGTTGCTAAAAGATGACTTTTCAATGAACCAGAACAGATAACAGATAAGCGGTTAACAACAGTAACCACTTCCTCTATTAACAGGACTTCCTCATAAGCCCAAAGCACAATCACATTTTAAACAGGTGGGAGAAAACAAGAAGGTACAGTTAACTCTCCCAAGCAAAGAACAGCAGTATTTCCACCCCTATATGGAGGGCTCATTTTATTTTGTAATGGGCAGCATGTGATAAATTGCGGAGTATATTTATATGAGGTTCTTTAAAAAAAAATAAAATAAATATAAAGTAGGAAAAAAGGAATTTTAGTAACAATTGAAATGTGAACTCACTTGTCATCAAGTTGCCAAACAACAGACTTTATTCTGTGAAAAGCCTTTTAAAGTCAAACCATCACTGAGAAAGATCAGCATGTCTGGCACGGGCATGCCAAGCTTTCACGGGTGAATGCGATTAACCAGAATTAGGCATAATTAGGCCAGGAATCTGATCCTCTAAATAGATATATAAAAGACTTTCAATTTGGGATGGTTCGTGAGAAATTTTTGAAAATTTATTTTCTTTCTGGAAATAAAACCTGCTGTCATAGTATTTTCACTATTGGCCGGAGTAATAACGAAAATGAAAAAAATGCAGATTAGATTCAGTTAAAAAATTATATTTATTTTTAACCAGCTAAACATGGATGCTTGCAAAATTCCATCCCTTTTTTCTGAAAATGGGATAACCTATTCTCGGACTAAAATATAAAACTTATATCAGATGGGACCACCGGCTGTGTCAATGATAACAAAAAAAAAATGAAAAGCTCTACAGTACACTTTCAGTCAATTCAAGGTTCAAATGTTTTATCTTTTTTCTTTTCTCTCTTGTATAGACAAAGTTATTCTTGGGGAACAAACTCCCTTCTTTCTTCTCTTATTTTCCTCCCGTCTACCTGGAATTACGCCTTTGCTTACAGCCGTAGAAGGTGAAAATTTACTAAACACGCAGTAAAACATTGTTTGAATACACACGTGATTCCCCCCTTTCTTCTTCTGCTCAAATAGCCTTAGCTCCAAACTCCAATCATGGACTTCGTCTCTGAAGGTTAGAATTGCCTTCAGCAACTTTGTTACACATGCAAATTTTATTTTTAGCCAACGCAGCCTGTTTTTTCAGCAAGCAGAGAGAAACGGATCTCTTGTTTCTAAGCGATCTCGCTTCCAACTGCTGCTAAGGTCCCGTCTTAGTTCTCCCTCCCCCTTCAAAGGGTTGATTGACCTTTGAACTCTCCAATCATAGTCCATTAAAATATCAGCAAGTTCTCAGAGCCAGGAACACACTGAGTATTTATTGTTCTCCCTTCAACTTTAAAATTTTCAAACTCTCTCGACAGAAAAAAAAATCTTTCCATAGCATGATCGACATAAATTCAAGTATATGTATCTGGATATTATCTCTAACGGGAGAGACTGCTACCTCCAGATCGGATATTTCCTCGGAGGATACAGCAGCCTGATGAGAATGGGTGATAGGCAATTCCGTTGGTTAAAGATGTCTCAAAGAATGCGACTAGATGGCTTTATCCACCCTTTTAATCTTACCTGTACGGAAAAAAGACATCATTCCCCGGAATAACTTACAACATCCATAAAAATGAACAATAAGGTCAAGCCTTTATTGGATTCTGAAATAAAACTACATCCTCTTCTTTAATTATGTTGGAGATATTGACTTAATACAACTCCTGCGTTTGCTCTCTCATTCCTAGCAGGTATTCCTCAGACCATAACTGATGAAACCTCTCAATGTATAAATCTCTTTGATCTAGACTCTTCAACAAAACACTTCTAGAGAGTAACTCCATAGCAGAGAAATTGTCGTTTCATCCAGGAAAATTGAGCTATAATTATGAGGATAAATAAATGCATTAGGTGATATAATATCTAACCCAGCATCTCCTGAAAATCTGTAAATGAAGAGACGGAAATGGCATTCTGAACGTTTGAAATGTCTGTAAGCAGGTCGAAATACTGTAGTTACTCTCGACCCACCAGTCAATACAGTCAACCCTTGACCGTCTTGATGAGGCGTTCCCATATGCTATCAAACCAGGCTGAATAAAGGGGAATTGTGAGATGGTTTATGTTTTATGTGCTAAATTTCCCAGCAAACTTATCAAACACATTCACAGCCCGAAACAAAGAAACGAGCTTAATAGGAGTAAATATGGGATGGGACACTGTGTACATTGACAGATCGCAGGAAAGCATAACCTCAGAATGGACAGTCATATCCTCGATCAACACCAAATGTAGAGCTCTGACAGTTAAACAACGGAAAATTAGAATATACATATTCCGCATATCCTCCCCTCTCCAAACCTACAAGTAACCGGCAAAATCAGTCCCCGTTTGGAGTAAAGGTCGGATTAAATTCACTCTATGTTTAGGAAATTTCGTTACCTTGGGATATTTGAAGGCTATGGCGTTGTATCGTTTACAAATGGAATGAGATGAAATTACAGTCTTGACAGTCTGTCTAGACTTATTCACCCAAAACCCCAACAAACGTAGCTTGTTCAGGGTAGCAGCAATACCCAAATATTTGCAATTTACATGGCAGTCTATAATGATCAACTCGGTGATCTAACAATCCCGAGGCAATACAGAATCCCTAGAGAGTATAAAAGTTTTTTTTTCCAATTCTCCCTCTGGATCTGATCAGACCGTCATCGTCTAAATAAAGACACAGATTAGTCATCAAAGGAGACATCTCCTAAGTAGAAGGGTCCAATAAAAAAAACTTCACTTTATTTAGGAACAAAGACTGTACCGACATCCATAAATAATTCTTAACATTTAGCACATGTTCCATAATGAAACCCTTCAACCTTAAAATAAACTTGAGGATATAAATTATACTCTCATTAAATCTGGAAAGGATGAAAAATCTTGAACCACTGAAACATCAGTAACAACGTTATCCAACACCAACATTTGACTGTTGTGACTCAGACAATTCAGTTCACTAGGCGGCCAATACAACTGACAACCACTAAGGCCGAAATATCCAATACTGAAACTGCGATTCAAACTTGTCCAGTGAAATATTTGTAGTAATCATATCAGCGGGATTCTCAGCCGATGAGACATATCTGCAGTTCAGATAATAGTCCTGGTCTCTTAGCCTTTCCACTGCTCCTCGAATGTCTATTAACCCGTGTCTGATAAACAAATCTTTCGTTTTCGAATCATCCGATAACACCCACGACAGTACTATTTGAGCGTCAAAAATCACGGTAACGCTCTTCACAACGTTTACCGGCAAGACCTTCAAAATGTTAGGGGCAGTTCTGATGGCAAGAAAAACAGCTAATAATTCCAGAGATGGAAAAATTCTATCCTTTAAAGGCCCTACCTTAGCGAATATCAACCTGGCAGGTCCATTCTGTCTCGTATAGGCTGCAAATTGGCAGGACCAGCATTATCCAAAACAAATATGGGTAACTTCAAACTTTCCAAATGTCCCAGATCCTCAAACAATTTACTCCAGACCATCTGAAGTTCATTACAAATCCTCTCATCTCAGGTCAACTTTCGCCTCCTTAAGTCACTGATAAAGATTTTTCCTTTGAGAGTGACAGCCATACATAAGAAAAACTCCGGAATTCACTGATGTGACACCTCTCCTAGTTACGGCAGCAACTTCAGGAGACTTACACGCTGTGTATGACTCATATTAATAACCTAGAACTTTCTCAAATGGCGTGTCATGAGTAACAAAACTCCCATCAGACTTCATTTTAACCCCCAAGATATCACAGTGTGAGTTGCAGGACATGGGGTAGAAGTTACCCTTCTTCATGATGTCGACAGCATCCTGACACAAACTCAATAAAAGAGCCGGATAATTGTGGGTCTTTATGAGGTTATCCACATAAAAATGGCCCAGCAGCATATCTCTGCATAAACAGTCAGGGTACCTTTCAAGATTATGTTTGATCACGAAATCGAGAATTAAAAGACTTGCCACAAATCCACATTTGAGCGTCATATATATACAGCAAAATAAGCTGCCTTTGATCCTGAGGACATAACAGAGAAGGCTTTTGTCTCTGTTCTTTTTTAATGTTATCATTAAGAATAATTGGCTTTAATCTGATTATAATGAGTATCATAAGCTCCATTTCTCTGAGTAACAGTCTCTGGTGCCAAAAAGTCAGCAATATTCCGAAAAGGTACCAATCCATGAGGGAACCTAAACACAGAGCCATTAATAAAACTAGTCAACTGCATGAGACCAAACAAATAAGCAAATCTGCACCTAACAACCCTTGCACAAGAGAACGAATTATCCTGGAGACTTGAACAGTTCGCTGCCAATTTAAAACAACTAGCTTGAATAGTGTCTACAACTGCACCTAGACCAAATACATGAATATCTAGGTCTAACTTTTCATCCACCAGAAAGGGAATCGATTTCATTCCATTAAAAAGCTTGGCATCCAACAATACTTCACTTAATATTCTGCGCCGAACTCAAAAAGTTTTTAATGACAAATTTTCTTTTAGCTGTTTGAACAGGTTTATCATTCAAGGTCCTCATTGAACGTAAGACAGTTGAATGCCAGTGTCTACCAAACAATTTACCCTTTCCTTATTCTCGACCTGCCCGATTACGATCTCGACCATCGGTAGCAATAAATATATGTCCTTCTCAAAACAAGGATTTACATTCACTTGCTTCTTATCAACAGAAGGACATTAAGCGCAGCAATCAAACAGGCGCTTGCAACCACAACAAGTTTGAAACTGGACTTGTACTTAAGGGCACTGCTCGGCAGAATGTGAAGGACTAGTGCATTTGGAAAAAAGAAATTAGCTGACTTGCACTCGAGCGGTCTTTTAACGTAGGATATTTCCTAAAAGAATATCTAGTATGAGTGTTGGAACGACAAAAATTGCAACTGAACTTCTCGGGAGATTTTCTAGAAATGAGGGTTTCTTATCAACTCTATGTACCCTAAACTTGCTCGAACCAACGGCTCTTTGCTTATAAACATTTTTATCAGGACTAGCTATTTTGGGCTTAGAAATTTCTAATGTTCGGATAGCATCTGAATATACGGAAAATATCTGCTCCAATTCATGCTAATTATTTCATAAACGGTTGATAATTTCACGCTGAAACAACACTGGCAGTTTATTGAACACTACGTGACTCAAAAACTTGCTACCTGGAGAACCTTTTTCCAAGAAATACAAAAAGAAAGATTTCTTCAACTCATGGAGTTTGCCTTAATGTTGGTGAGAAACGATCTGATGTTATCCCACTCTTGGTATTTCATCCCTCTTGAGTCACTATAAACCACGGACGGGGTATTTACTTTTTGATGTTCTTTCAACCTTTCTTACCCCATATTCATCTTCGTAATTTAAAAATTGAGCAATGCTACTGTACTGGGCTGGGTTTTAATCTTCACCCTCAATGACAAAAAGGCCACTTCAATTACATCATCTCGGGAGTCGATGCTCAGAATAAATGAGTGAATTGTATCCTTAATTATGTCTCTCTTGCGAATGAGCAACTTAGTTATGTGGGTGACAGACATGTTCGTAAATTTAAAAGAGAAACTTAAATAGGAAATAATAATTTTGAGGTGACACGAATATAGAGGGTGGAACATATTCTTTGGTTTTCATCTGATGAGATGTTGCAGTGTCTTGTTGGGAGACGTACAGTCTTCCTTTGCTCACACTCTTTTGAAGGCTTCACAAACCACCCCAAAATCTCTTCAAGGACTTAGTGAAGAAAGGATGTATAGCAATTACCTTGTTTCTCAAGACTCCCTGAAATATCCCATTTGGTGGAAACTTTGTGTAAATGTCTGGTGGAACATCCATAGAATTTGCAGCATCCATCATTTGTATTGTATTCATCAGCGGTCTTCATTCAAGGAATCTTGATAAGTTTGGTGGCTTTCGGCATTTTTACGAAGTGAACAAATCTTTGTGGTATATGACCCTCACATATTATATTCAGAAACTTTTAAAATGTTATAGAAGCAGGTTAATAATTTTTCTTTTTAAATGGATGCTTGTCATAAATGTTGAATAAGTTAACAAAATATTCAATAATCATAAAGAAATATTATGTCATAATTGCCATAGATTGTGATGGAACCAATAATTTGGTACTTCACCAATATTTAGAAAAGAAAATTTTGTTAAATTCATAATAAGCATTTGTATTTACATTAGAAATTTTAATTGTCTTTCTAATAAACAAAAACTTATTTCTGTACACTTTGTATTTTAACAGATGATTTGCTTTTTCATTCTTGACTGACAAAAGAGTTTCAACATTAGTATTATTATTCATTACTCATTTATTGAGCCTGTGTTAAAATATGTTTATTGAGCAGAAGAAAAGGAAATTGGCTACCGACTGAGATGGCAAATGAAAGGAGAAAAAGTGAGAAAAAAAAGAACAAATTCATATATCAGAGAGAGTCATGCAGAGACCCGACTTCAGGGTTGAGAGACTTGCTGTCCTACTCTCAGCGACTGAGCAGAAGCTATGAAAATACTCACAGAAAAGACAGAGGGAAGCCACATTTCTGGTGTATATTAAAATATCTATTTGAATGTAAACAACTTTACATAATATTACTTTCAAAAACATCATTGATACTTCAGAGTTGTCATATGCATTCCACGTCTATAATCACACAAGCGATTACACGTTGATTCAGGGATATTTACGTTCTTCACATCTATGGACGGATACGGGTTATCCCACTTAGATCGTGTCCAATGTACAACAATAAAAAAATAAAATTAAACATGACCGATATGATCGAAATATAATCTCTCCCAAGTCGCTTCTTGATGGACACATGCACTGATCAACAATCCAAGGATGAACAACAATGTAAAATTGTGTTTGGTATAAACTTAAATGCATGAACAAGATATTAAAATAAAACAAAATAAGTCTAAGTAAGAATGTATAATAACACGAATCTCAAAACTTATGTTGGGATATCAAACTTATCGAAATAACAAATTAAGATAAATAAATGCAAATTCAGAAGATAATAATAATCAAAAATGGGAAAGGATATATACAGTATTATTGAACATGTGGTATGATGTTTGCAATGACATAATATTGGTGGATGCATGTATTTAACTCTAACACGGGGCCAAAGTTATAATAACTTTATATTCAATTCTTTTTCTTTCTTTTATTCTCTGTTCTTTCTTTTCTTTCCTTTCTTTTCTTTTCTTTCTTTCTTCTTTACATAAAATCGGATTCAATGCTGCCTGACTGTAATAAACTTGTTTGCAATTTTCTTCACTTCTTTCTTCAAACGAATATTGTATTATCTGCAATCAAACGTCTGTGCAATTTTCTTCACTTTGGTTTCTTCAACTGAACGTTATCTACTCGGCGTCAGTATCTTTCTTCCTTCATGAACACTTCGGTCGATTCTTAATTTAACCAATAAAAATATATACTTATGATTTTTATCTGAAGGGACTGGAACTGAATTGGCTAAGTTATGTCATTATAAAAATGAGTCTTCTCTTTGCATTCTTAAACTGTCAGAGCTTCAGCATATAAATATCATGAATTGCTCATTCAAAATCTAGCTCACAACTGATTAACTTTTCTAACATTCTCGTGACTTGCATTTAGGCGCGAATTTTGGCTCCTGCTACTTCATGACCTCATGTCTGGCCCCTGTCTAGACATTTGATACTAAGTGTATTTGTGTCAGTTAACCTTTGACCTGCTATTTCCAAAATGACTATAGGCTCCCACGTGACTATCCTCTGTTGCCTAGCGGAGTCTAAGCTTAGTATATGTGTGTAGGTATGTGTGTGTGCTAATCTGCATTCATAACACATCCCAACGTAAAAGAAAAAAACAAAACTTTTTTCAACAATATATCCTAAAATCTTCTGAACAATTGTTCATTTTCCTTTTCTTTTCTGATTACATTATCAGTAAATATACAGACTTTCTATCTATTTTTTTATCTATGACAAAATATACACAATTTGTTTTTCTTACAGCTTTATCAAAGTATATACACACACACACACACACATATATACATATATATATATATATATATATATATATATATATATATATACAAGCGAATTGGTTACATGAACCTCAAAATGGATAACTGCTAAAACTATTGCTAAAGCTTCCTTTTCTACTGCTGAATAGGATATTTGGAACATATTTAATTTCTTGGAATAGAAGCTGATGGGATGTAGCACTCTGTTTTCATCTTCTGGTATTAACACAGCTTAGATTCCCACGTTAGTGGCATCTGGAATAGCTTGCTGAAATCTGGGGACTTTAACACTGGATTTGATTTTAACTTATTTTTAATGGTTACTAATGTAACTTCCCATTCAGTTGTTCATATAAATTTGTGCCCGTTTTCTAACAAGTTTGTTAATGGCGTAGCGATTTTGGCTAAATTTCTGCAATAACGCCGATAATAATTAGCCATCACCAAGAATCTTCTAAGACTTCGGCTATTATTGAGACGAGGAAAGTTTGCGATGAGTGTCGTCTTCGCCTCTATTGGTTTAATATTTCCTTGCACTATCACATGTCCCAAGTATTTTACTTTGGCTCACAAGATTCACACTTGCCAAGATTTACTGTCGACTTTGCCTCTTTTAGTCTAGCAAAGACTTTCTCTATCATATCCATATGCTCATTCTCCATGTCACCGTAAATTAAAACATCGTCGATATATGCATCGACTCCCGGAATGTCAGATAAACATCTATACATTAGACGTACAAACGTAGCCTGTGAGTTCCGCATACCAAATGGCATAACTCGATATTGATATGCCCCATCTGGTGTTACAAACGCTGATATTGACTTCGCTCTATCAGGCAAACTATCTGTTAACGGTACGGCCCAATATCCTTTTCGCATATCTATTTGGTAATATACTTAGCTTGACCAATCCTGTCAATACAATACTGGATATGCGTCTGCTTTTGTGATGCTATTCACCTTCCTATAATCTGTACAAAATCTTACAGTTCTCTACGGTTTGTCTACTCACACACAGGTGATGCCCATTTACTTTGGCTAGGCTCAATGATTCCGTATTCTATCATATATTTTATTTCTTCTCTCATGATCTTCAAATTTCTGGGGTTCAAGCGATATGGATGCCGCCTGACCAGTTGCTCCGTGGTCAATACTATGTCATGAACTGCGGCATTATTCTGCTGGGGTGTATCTGAGAATATATCCCGATATTCCTTTATTAGGTTTGCCAGTTTCTGCTTTACATCATCTGTTAGATAAGCTAACATTTCCTCCAGATTGTCTAATATTTTAGAGTTTTCTAATCTAAGAGGCTGGTCCTTCTCTATCCACTGGTTATCTTTTCCGTATCTTCTCACCTTCCCTTTCTCTTGTACTCGCACTCTCATTATCGTTTTTTTCCCTCTCTCTTCTAAAATCTTTTCAGCATATTCACGTGGCATACCATTTTACTTTTCTTCGACTGGGCATATGTATTCATATTATGTATGAATTGACTGGCAACGGCCTTTCTATCATAGTTTTTCTTCATATTCACCTATTTATTTCGTAAATGCTTATTTGACAATTCTTGAGCAGCTTTCAAATTCCGTCTGATACTCACTACATATTCATTCATATTGCCATGCATAGGCTGATCCAACATCCATTTTTGTTGTAATAACTTGAGTGGTCACCTCACTCGATGTCCGAAAATCAATTCGAAAGGACTGAATCCCGTGTATTTCTGAACTTCGTCTCGCAAAGGGTCCTCCCTTATCCCAATCTGTTTAGTTTTCCATGCAGTATGTTCTCATCATTGTCTTCAACGGAGCATGAAATCACTCCAGCGCTCCCTGCGACTGCAGATGATACGATTTAATCGATTTAACGTGTGTAACTCCCAATTGACTTGTGACCCCCTTGAATAGATTTGATGTAAATCTAGATCCTTGATCCGTCTGTATTATTTTTCCGTTCTCGTGAAAAGGTTTACCAAGACGTCCGCGACCATCTTTGCCGATATGTTTCTTAATGAAATTGCTTCAGAATACCTAGTGAGAGTACATTATAGTTAACAGATATTTGTGCTGAGTTTTGATCCGCGGCAAAGGCACAACACAATCGACTAAAATCCTGTTGAATGGTTCTTCCATGGCTAGTATCGGATGCAAGGGTGCATTTGGAACCAGCTGATTAGGCTTACACACAATCTGAGATGATGACATGTTCAGCAAAATAACATTACATCTTTCTTTATTCAAGGTCAGTAGATATATCTAGTAACTTTGTCATGTGTCTTTGCCACTCCTAGATGTCCAGCCCATTGGCTATCATGTGCCATAGACAATATCTCCTTACGGTACTTTGTGGGTATAATTATCTGCTCATATCAATCACACTTATAAATTTCAGCCTGAACCCGTGGTTTCCATTGCCTCTTTAGGATACCCTTTCTGATATAATAACATCCCGATTTATTTTCTTCTTTACTTCCCCATCGACTTCTTGTTTTCTTTACAATTCTTCTCGGGGTACGTTCAATCTGGGATGTGCCTCTGTCCGTCTACATTTTTCTATTTTTATTTTCTATGTATTCTTTTATTTGTGGGAGATTTCGCCCTTCTTTTTCTCTTCCCTTCATGAAGTTTTTTCTCAGCTTGCCTTTTAACTACCGCTGTAATCTTCCTTTTGTTTTTTCCGAGTTATGGTACCTCCTTTTCACAGGATGCGCTAATATATTTCTGGATTCAGTATTCACATGTTTTCCAACTATATCATTCATTATTAATACTGAAATTCCCTTCATTGGTAGCGAATCTAGCAATCCGACTTCCACTTTGCCTGTTTTCCATCTAGACTTGAGCCTAATCATCCATATTTCAGTTTTCATGGGTTTGCATCCTATGCCGATAACCGTCTTTATCTTTCTCGTCCTGTACCTCATATCTTCCGGTACTTCCCTTCGCCTTGCTAATGATTGGGAAGCTCCTGTGTCCCTAAACATTCTCAGGGTCTTAACATAATTTCCACTTCTCGCAGAAATCTGTCTGCTTGCAGTGTAAGGCCAGTAACTCTTATCTAATTGTTTCGTGGCTGCTGTTCCTTGGGGTTTTGCATTCGATGCTCTATCCGTACGATTTCTATAATTCGTGGCAATATGCCTTGATTTCTGTATATATAACACAATATCTGTAAAAGGAAATGAATTAACTCCCTTTGCAAGACCTAAATCTACGAAAGGAAAAATCACAGTAGACACCGTTTTTCACAAAAAGTGGAGATGGCATGCTGCTAGCCACATCTATGCGTTCGGGCAAACGTGAAACATAAAAGAGTTGAGAAAACAAAGATTTTCATTCAAAATATTCTCCAAATCTAGTGAACATTTCAGTTTTCACATTGAGGAATTGTAAACTGCTAATGCGTTGCGACCACGTGCGAAATAAAATTACATTTCTTGAACAGTTGTGCTCTAGTCCTCATTTTGGCCCAGTGCTGCCGTTACACTATCTGTGGTGCTTCCCACCCAGATAATGTTCGCTTCTCTGCCCATATTTGTGTTTCGGTACGCTTGGGTTCTCCATTACCATGTATCTGTGTTGAATGGGGTATTATATGTGTAATATTCTCTGGACGGGCTTTCTGACGGGCTTTACTGTATTCGTGTGCGAACGTAGCTAGATCGAAAATTGACATTCTTTTTATTCGGATAGGTTCTCAGCTTTTCGGGCAAGTTATTCTGAAAATCTTCCGCCAATATCAGATTTTTCAGGCCGTTGTCATCCTCGGTTACTTTCTTTGCGTGACACCACCTGTCTAGATATATCTCCTTCTGCTTAATATATTCCACGTATGTCTGGCCCTCAATTTTCTTCTTAGGCTTCTAGTATTAACTCATATGCCTTCATTTTAGCATCATTCACTATTTCATAATCGGTGCTTTCTTCAGTCGCTTTCTGCGCTTTACCAAGTAATACTGTCTGCAATAACATCGCCCAATGTCGTCTTGGCCATTGCATATTCATAGCCGTCCTATCTAAATGATCGATATACTCTTCTACTTCATTTTCTACAAATTTGGGTAAAAGGTGGACTTGTTTTGCGATTTCAAATTTTTCTTCTTCATTGGCCTGTCTGATTTATAACTCACGCATTCTATTTTCTTGTTCAATTCGGCTTTTTTCTATCTCGGTCTTGGCTAATATTTTAGTTTTCTCCAGTTTTACCCGGGCGTTCGAAAGCCCTATTTCCTCTTTGGGAACTCTTCCAGCGTCTCTTCCTTGAACTCATCGTTATCCACCATGTGCTCCGTTATCCTTCTCACTATCTCCATTTTCTCATCAATCTCCTGACATTTAATTCTAGACTTACAACTATTTCATATACTTCCTCTTTCTTTAACTGTCTTAGATTGTCCGGGGTGGACTTTCATAAATTCTTCTACATTCGCGATTTCTTCCCTTATTATACTGTTCACCTGGTTGTGGTCAATAATAGTGTTGTTTTTGGTTTTAGAAGCAGTAAAATTTCACAAGCCGTTTAATTTTCTGTGAAGATTTTCTACTGCATATTATAATAGCTATTTCAATGTAAACATCTTTATATAATATTACGTTCCAAAACATCTTTGACTCTATATAGTTAATATAGAATGATTTTATATCAGAATTTTCTTATTAATAGCACAAAGATCTTTGTTTAGTGACATTAAAATTCATTTTTGATATTTGGTTCATAGCAACAAATTATTAATAACTGATTGAAAAATGTAAATCTACTCGTTTTTGATAATGTTTGAAAATGAATTTTTAAAAATAAAATGTTTTCCTGAAGCTTTACTTTCAGCTTAATTGATAGCTAAATGATTAACCTTACTACTTCCAATAAGAAAAATAGACTAATGGATTTCAAATAAAAAATATATTGATTGAAATCTAAAATTTTTCAGTTCTAAAAATACTTACAATTTTTCTGCCACTTCTGAGTGATTGTCACATTTGTAAACAGAAGTTATTTTTGGTTTTAAAAATTTTGCAAAACAAAAACATACATCAGTTAAACATTATTTCT